>JASKGM010095853.1:0-10161 GCA_034509205.1 Ceratonia siliqua
TCTTTCAATCATTAATTCACTAATTGCTCTTTCTTTCTCATCTTTTTCCTCCATGAATTTTTCACCTTCCATCCTCAGCTTCTGAACCTAGCTCGTTTCCAAGCGCGCTCTCTCCATTCTCCACCTCAATATCCTTCAATGAAGACAAAGAAAGCGGAGGCTTTCTTGCTGACAAAACCAGAGATAGATTTGTGATATGAAAGGTTGTCATAGGCACCGACAGCGAGGGTCAATATCACCAGAAAGCGATGACATAAATGAATTTGTAGTGGAGGAAACGAGAAATTAATGGTCCTTCTCACAACGTGAAGGCCGAAAAAGGCACAGTCATAACCATGAGGCGACATAAGGGAAAACATACAGAGATTAAAAATAGAGTTGCCACCAATTAATTATAAGGATAATTGGGATCCTTTAAAAAACCAAAAACTAGCCCTTGAAATCAGAGGATTGGTTCAAGAGTCTAATTACGCGTAGGGAAAGTGTTAGGTACCCTACAACGTCCATCCCTAAAGATGGTTACCCTAAGTCATTTGTGCTTTATTTTATTTTTATTTTAATTACCCATTTTGCTATTAATATGACAAAAAGATAAAAGACAAAATAACTGGACCTATCTTATTAGGTAAGTGCTTACGTACCCCAAATGTAATTAAGGTCCACGCAATTCAAAATAATTAGATGAAATTATGACTAGGAAGAATATATGATCACTTTTCTAGGACGAATAGTAGACAATGTAGAGGCAATGAATCCTTACACAAAGTCACAAGAAATGATAATGCGGAGACACTTAATTCTCACCCAAAGTCAAAATATATATTAGGACAATGCGGAGGCACTAAGTCTTCATCCAAAACCTAAGAATTGGACAATGTGGAGGCACTGGGTCCTCACCCAAAGTCCTAGAAGTAATGAGAGACCATTAGATTTTCAAAATGTTATAATTTTAAGAATACTTTTAATTTATTTGTCTAAGTAGGACATTGAGACCTTCATTAAAGTATTGATAATGGGCCCTTGGAACCCAAAATAATAAACTTGAAAATTTTTGATTTAATGGGCCTTAAACCCAATTTTATTAAAAGACGGATATAGATTTTGAGTCACCCACTTGTTTCAAAAATAATTTTCCAAATTAAAAGGAATTTCAAAGCACTAGTATTAAAACTAATTTATTTAATTTATTTTTTCAAAAAAACTTGATTAATTAAACAAATCCTTCTTTCATTCTTTTTGTTATTTTCTTACACCATAAACAAGGTGCATTGGACACCTTCAACTTAATAACAAAATAACCAACTACTAAAAGGAAAATAAAAAACAACAAAGCAAATAAACATGATAAAGAAAAGAAAAGGGATGGCTTATGCCTTACACATTGGGAAGGGGGTAAATAAACAAAATCAAAATATTACAACCCACTCAATTTTAACAATCCAACTAAAAAAATAAAATAAAACAACAAAAAGAAGCAAATAAATAAAAATAAAAGGGTAATGTAGAAATTAATGTAATACAAATAAACAAATAAAAATGAGAGGATGTAGTAAAATAGATCAGAACATTATAAATCAAATAAAAACTTATTCAATCCAAAAAAAAGGAAAAAACAAACAACATGAACTCCAACTAGAAATCCAAGCGTTAATATAAAGTAAATCAACACACTTAATGTTTAGGTAATTACTAGAAGCATAACTCAAACATGATCATGTTTCAGCTAAAATAAATCAAATTAAAACCAACAAGGCATATGAGATTGTACCTAAACCAGATTAACACAGAAAAATAGATTAAACCCAGACATGAACCCTCATTTTAAAATGTCAATCAACTCAGATGTGCAACCGAGGTACAAGGTGAAGAGTTTTACCTTGATGCTTCAAAAATAATCCCAGATTCGTATCCTTCCCCTTTGAGACTTCGTATTTCTGGTATAGAAGTAGTGTTGAATCAAAGTTACACGTAAAGGTGAGAGAAAAAAAAAGAGAAAGGGGGGCGTGAGCAACTAGCAGAGAAGAAAGTGTATGATTATGAGATGAAAAAAAAAAATCCAGCCTCCAGAAAAAGGGAATGATGGCTGTGTGTAATGAAAAAAAGGAAAGAATCCAAAATTGGAAGTGTGGGATGACTGGAGCTCTCTAGAAAATGAAAGAGTGAGCTCTTTCAAAACGAGAAAAATAGAGGAACCCCCTTTTTACCTTAGCCATCACACCCCTTTTATAACCAACCAAAAACGCCCCAAAAAATAAATAAAAAATGGTGTTAGTTCATGCGTGTGAAGATGAATGAAGAAAGAAAATGGCACATTCTCGCATGCAGAGTGCGAAGATGAGGGGAGGGGACCATGGTATTGGTGTGCTGGTGTACGAACGTGAAGCCGCTAAAGTGAGGGAATGGTGTCCAGACGTGGGGCACCGAGCTATGATGTGCAGCATGAAATCAGGAGGTGGGAGAGAGGATGCTCAGGCCGTGCTGTGTAGAAGAAAGGGCGTGTGCTATAGCAAATGAGTGTGTGGCAAGGATAAAAAAGTAGAGCAGGGAGAAAGAGTGGAGAGGAGAGCGTGGAATGGGGAGGAAGAAGAGAGAATTGGCAGATGTGAGGACCACAAAATTTTATTATTATTATTATTATTTTTTACTTTTTTTATTTTTTTCTTGCATTTTATATTTTTATTTTGTATTTCAATTTTTCTATTTTCTTAATTTTTTTTGTGTACTTTTGTATTTTTTGTATTTTAATTTTAAATTTTTTTAAGAATTTTAAAAATTACTTGAACAAAATCAGGTATTTACAGTTGTCCCTCTTTACTTGCTTTTTGATGGGAAAAATGAAAAATCATGGGTTTTTCCAATTTAACCATAAAGAACAAGTAAAGAAAAAAAAACACATATTTTGTCCATAAGCGAACTCATTAATCAAACTGAAATTTAAGATGTAGCAAGGGTAAACACCGCATGCACGAAATGAAATTTCAAAAATCAGCAAGGGAATTACTGCATTGAGCTAGAATTGTCAAAATTAGTGAAGAACACTTCGCGAACCGGCCAGAGAATCACCGCATGAAACCAAAAGAAATTAGGAGTCTGGCAAGGGAATCGCTGCATGCCAGAAAGAGAATTTTGAAAATCAGCAAGGGTAAACACTACATTAAGCTAGAATTTTTAAAACAAGGCAAATGACGTAACAGCATACTGCAAAATGATTTTAAAACAAGGCAAGGGACGTAACCGCGTACTGCCAAATGATTTTTAAACAAGGCAAGGGACATAACTGCGTACTGCCAAATGATTTTAAAACAAGACAATTGTTTTGGAAATATACCTTGCACTTTCAAGGAAGACTTAAACAAACCATTCTCGCTCTTCAAAATCGATTTTTCATTTTCATCATTAGACTACATGTCCAATTAAAACACCAAAATTATCTTTTCCAAATGACTTGCTCTTTTCAGAAAGCAACTTTGAACTTTAGTCATTCACAAAATAAACTTGATACCGGTCTAGACCGTGTCAAGTAACTTGTTCCTATTCCAAATGTGACAGCAAAATATGGAGACAGCAAAAATCTTTCCCCATTTTAAGCTCCACAGGGTGTGTAGTCTTTGATTCTTATACTGTAATCAATATGCACCTTGTGCCCTTCAACAAGAACAGATTATCATTGGTAGCAATATTTTATTAGACCCAGTTTCAATACATCATTATTCCAATCTCAAGTCTTTGCTTGAATGTCCGAACTCCTCGGTTATGGACTTTCTTCAATTTGATACCCTAATTTTTGCCTAAGTCGCCCTTTTGGGTTTTCAACTTAACAGGCTTTTTTTTTAATTTTCTTTTTCAAAGGTAAGTACTGAGTCTTAACCCTATAAACAACCCCACATCAGTTCAGACCATATCAAGTAAGTTGTTACTGATTTCTAGAATGTGAAAATAATTAACAATAAAACATTAAAAAGTGACATTCAATTCAGTCTTTATTAATCATCTCAAATCTTATCCGATGAATATATTGAGAAAGAAGTCCATTAGATGAACGAGCCTCTACTAGCAAATGTGCTTAAAAGAGAAACAAATCGTAAAGTCTTTGCATAAATGACAAAAAATCGAAACTCAGAGACAACACAATATTACCCCAGTTCAATTATTAAGGAGGAAGTTTATTCAATGAATAAACCTCCTTTATTGAAGCCAATTGATAGAAAATCAAGTAGGTCACAAGACCTTAAAAATTTGTTAAATGAACAAACCTCTTTTATCAAAGCAAGTGACATGAAGGAATCACAAAACCTTTGTAGTCTGTTGGATGAACAAAAGCTCCTCTTATGGAAGCAAAAGGCAGAAAAGCTAAAGAAAGGGGTGACGAAGTTTTACCCCAGCTGAGTTCTTCAACATCCGCAAATATTGATTCTCATATTACAACCGATACGCACCCTATGTCCGTTGACAGGAGCATATCTTAGATAATAGTGATGTTCAACAGAAAAGTTGCCCCAGTTGCGATCTCTCGTATTAATGCTCTGATCTTGAATTATACTTGATTACCCCAATTTCTTTTGATTATGGGTTCTTTTCAAACTGAGCCCTAACTTTTGCCTAAGCCGCTCTTTTACATATTCTAATTTTTCAACTCGAGATCTTGATAATGAGCTCTCTTTTTTTGTTGTTGCCAAAGTGATATTTTTTTTTCTATTTCTACGTGGGGACTTATCATTTTTAAATATTTTTACAAAATTTTTCTACTTTATTATGCTCTTCTTTAAAGGCACACATATTCATACCCATTTTTATATTAGAATTAAATAGCGAACATTTGAACAATCTCTCGATCGCAAGAAAATTTGAGAGAATAATTTCCCTTAACGAGGGAATTGAGATGACAAACATGAGTATTTAAAGTTAGAACATAGAAACATTCAATTGCAAATTTTTATTCAAAGGATAAGACAGGGTCCATACTTAATAAAAATCAAATGACTTTGGACCTCAGCCAAATGAATCAAGACTGAAATTAAACAACACTAAAAGTGTAAACATTGTGAATTACTTCGCATCACGGAAGTTGAGAAGATGCCCTCATTGATCTGGCCTGATTCGACGATCTTACTTCTCATTATCCCCCCTCATGGGATTGACTATACCATATCCTCAATGGCTAAACAAGGGGTTGGTATTGATAGTTTGGCCATTATGATCCAATGTGATGTCTGCATGCTTAAGCAGGTTCATTACTTGCTTCTTAAATGCCTTGCAATTCTATATAGTGTGGCCAGTAATGCCAAAGTGATATGTACATTAGGCATTAGGGTTGTACCAAGATGGGTAAGGTGGTTGAAACAGCTCAACTGGTATCGGGATAATGACGCAAACATCAAACAACTTCTTATAAAGCTTGATGTTTGACATTTGAAAATTTGAAAATGGCTCGGTGTTCTTAGCCGATCGATTTCATGAAAGATTTGACCCTTGCATCGGCTCTTGAACATAGCCGACCTTTGGCTCCTTTTTCTGAAAGAAAATTTTCTTTTGCCCTGTCTTGTGAGCTCATCATTTTCAACTGATATCTTGCTAGCCTTTACTAGCACTTCAATTCTTCCCCTTGTTTTGATGAGGTCAAAAAAGTCTTTATATGCACTACCCGCCATTAGACCAATATAGGGAGTATCGAGTGTTTCCTAGAAGTATGAACAAGTCTCAGAACTTGTCAATGGAGGTTGGACATCCACTGTTAATTTCCACCACCTCTGGGCATATTCTTTAAAAGTCTCCTCCTCTTTCTTTTGCATAACCTGCAGCTGCTTCCTGGTCGAGGCTGTATCCAAATTGAAGTGGTAATGCTTGAGAAAAGCATAAGCCAAGTCCTCTCACCTACAGATCCTCAAGTGATCCAACAACATATACCATTGTAGTACTGATCTTGTAAGACTTTTGTGAAAAAAGTTTAACAGCAGTTTTTCATCATCGCTAGAATGGCCATTTTAATGTAGTAAGATCTTATGTGAACTGAGGGTTCGTGCTGCCATCATATTTCTCAAACTCTGGGATTTTGAAGTCTTTTGGAATGCAGACATTGGGAGTCAATCTTAACTCCTTTGCACTAATTGTCCCATACAAACCAATTCCTTACAGAGTTCCTAACTTTTCTTCTATCACGAGGACCTAGTCCAATACTTTCTTTTCTTTGTCGAATCCCTCAGGCTTAAAGGGTGGCACAAATGGTATCGAGTCATAAGCATACACTCTTGGATGCCCAGTCATAGTATTTCCCTCATTTCCTGGGAAATTAACAACCAATGGTGGTGGTGGTGGATTAGTGTTAACCATCCCTGCTACCCCAGATGATTGACCAAAGTGCAATGACTTTTGCAGTGGTTGAATCAGTTCCTTACTCCTTATCATATACAAGAGTCATGAGCTTCGACATCTGTTCCTGAAGCTGATCTATACGACTTTCCAGTCTTTGCATACTTTTAGAATTGGTTGGTTCAATTGACATGGCCCTAGTAGTTTTGTAGATACTCTTAAGAGAACGAGAACAGTAGGATGAAGCCTTCCTTGTAGGCGCAATGGTGTGATTTTTTTATTTTTCTCTATTAAAAAAAATAAATCAACTTTTATTTTTAGCTCCACGCTTACCATTAATGATTTAACGTCGATCATTTAATCATTGAACTCTTTAATGAGAGGAGATTAGCATTAAAGACTTCATCCTCACCCATGCTCCTATTGAGAGTACAATACTCCACAAAGAAAAGCATGGTTAAAAATGTCCCAAGGAGATATAAAACCATCACATGGGTATTGTCTATTTGGTATGGAATTGAGTGAAAGAAAAGTTCACTTGAGTCCATCTTTAATGCAATTTTTTTTTTAATTTCAATTATTCAAGGAACTTTACACAAAACCCCATAATGGTAATGAAAAATAATGAGAATAACATATTTTTTAAAATCCGACCATGCAAGGTAAAGTCGTAAAAAAAAATCTTTTCATTTTCATTCATTTAAAAATAATTGATTTATTTTTTCAAAACAATGAAATGTAATAGGTAAAAAGATAGCGAAAGGAGACGGAGTATGCTCTTCGGTGTCCTACATGGGTTGGCTTTAGGACAAGTAAACCTAATTTGAATAGTCAAGCGCTAACTACAAGGTAGCTTCTAAGGTTAATTTAGCAGTCAATGGTTTCATGGTAGGTCTATGATCTTAGTGGAATGGTCTTTTAGAACAAACTGCCCCCACTGAAATAGTGAAGATCTCGACTTGCCAATATAATTGCACAAGTAGACTGGGCCTCTACATGTAGCCAACTAGATAAGTGAGTTAACAATCTGAGCTGAGGTTTTCATGAATAATCTGGAGAATGAATCCCATCGAGCATCACTATGCCACCTCTAATTCTAAACTGTGGTTCTCACAGACCCGGGTATAGGGCCTAAATGTGTGTGCAAAGATTGTGTGCAGTGCACAGTGTGTATGAAGAGCATACAAACTTGAACTCTTAATCAATCTACCTGCAATAGCCTCAACAGTAAAATCAAGTAGTTAATAGTCATCTACTCTAGGGTGTAAATAGATATTGTAGCTATAGTCATCTACCCTATGGTTCTAACAAAGAATGCCATTTGTGGAAACAATTTAAACAATCACACACAGAAATATCAAAAAGTAGTAAAATAGGGGGTAATAAATCACAAACAAACCAAAAAAGGGCTTGACTCTCTACTGTCCTAATGGAGTCGCCAAATTGTCACATCGTAAAGGTCGAAAAAGGCATAGTCATGACTATGAGGAGACAGAAGGGAAAACATACAAAGATTAAAAAGGAGTCGCCACCAATTAGTTATAAGGATAATTGGGATCCTTTAAAAAACCTAAAATTGGCCATTGAAACCAGAGAATTGGTTTGGGAGTCTAATTACGCGTAGGAAATGTGTTAGGCACCCTACAATGTCTACCCCTAAGGGTGGTTATCCTAAGTCGTTTGTGCTTTATTTTATTTTTATTTTAATTACCCATTTTGTTATTAATATGACGAAAAGAGAAAAGACGAAATAACTGGACCCGTCTTACTAGGTAAGTACATACGTACTCCAAATGGGATCAAAGTCCACATAGTTCGAAATAATTAGATGAAATTATGACTAGGAAGGATATATGATTGCCTCCCTAGGATAAACAGTAGACAATGCAAAGGCAATGAATCCTCACCCAAAGTCATAGGAAATGACAATGAGGAGACACTTAATTCTCACCCAAAGTCAAAATATTAGGACAATGTGAAGGTACTGAGTTTTCATCCAAAACCTATGAATTGGACAATGTGAAGGCACTGGGTCCTTACTCGAAGTCCTAAGAATTGGACAATGTGGAGGCACGGTGTCTTCACCCAAAGTCCTAAAAATAATGAAGTCACCATTGGAATCACATTTAGTATGATTTTCAAAATGTTATAATTTTAAGAATACTTTTAATTTATTTGTCTAAGTAGGCCATGAGACCTTCATTAAAGTATTGATAATGGCCCCTTGGAACCCAAAATAATAATGGACTTGAAAGGTTTTGATTTAATGGGCCTTAAACCCAGATTTATTAAAAGACGAATATGGACTTTGAGTCAACCACTTGTTTCAAAAATAATTTTCCAAATTAAAAGGAATTTCAAAGCACTAGTATTAAAACTAATTTATTTAATTTATTTTTTCAAAAAAACTTGATTAATTAAACAAATCCTTCTTTCATTCTTTTTGTTATTTTCTTACACCATAAACAAGGTGCATTGGACACCTTCAACTTAATAACAAAATAACCAAATACTAAAAGGAAAATAAAAAACAACAAAGCAAATAAACATGATAAAGAAAAGAAAATGGATGGCTTATGCCTTACACATTAGGAAGGGGGTTAAATAAACAAACTCAAAATATTACAACCCACTCAATTTTAACAATCCAACTAAAAAATAAAATAAAACAACAAAAAGAAGCAAATAAATAAAAATAAAAGGGAAATGTAGAAATTAATGTAATACAAATAAACAAATAAAAAAGAGAGGATGTAGTAAAATAAATCAGAACATTATAAATCAAATAAAAACTTATTCAATCCAAAAAACAAAACAAAAACAAAAAACAAAACAGCATGAACTCCAACTAGGAATCCAAGCGTTAATATAAAGTAAACCAACACACTTATTGTTTAGATGATTACTAGAAGCATAACTCAAATAGGATCATGTTTCAGTTAAAATAAATCGAATTAAAACCAACAAAGCATATGAGATTGTATCTAAACCAAATTAACACTGAAAAATGGATTGAACCCAAACATGAACCCTCATTTTAAAATGTCAATCAACTCAGATGTGCAACCGAGGTACAAGTTGAAGAGTTTTACCTTGATGCTTCAAAAATAATCCCAGATTCGTACCCTTGCCCTTGGAGACTCCGTATTTCAGGTATAGAAGTAGTGTTGAATCACAGCTACATGTAAATTTGAGAGAAAATGAAAAAGAAAAGGGGGCGTGAGCAGCTAGCAGAGAAGAAAGTGTATGATTATGAGAGGAAAAAAAAAATCCAGCCTCCAAAAAAAGGGAATGACGGCTGTGTGTAATGAAAAAAAAGGAAAGAATCCAAAATTGGAAGTGTGGGATTGCTGGAGCTCTCTAGAAAATGAGAGTGAGCTTTTTCAAAACGAGAAAAATATAGGAGCCCCCTTTTTACCTCAGTCATTACGCCCTTTTTATAACCAACCAAAAACGCCCCCAAAAATTAAAAAAAATGGTGTTAGCTCATGCGTGTGAAGATGAATGAAGGAAGAAAATGGCACATTCTTGCATGTAGTGTGCGAAGATTAAGGGAGGGGACCATGGTATTGATGTGTTTGTGCGCGAATGTGAAGCCGCTAGAGTAAGGGAATGGTGTGTAGACGTGGAGGACCGAGCTGTGATGTGCAGCATGAAATCAGGAGGTGGGAGAGAGGATGTTCAAGCCGTGCTCTGCAAAAGAAAGGGCGTGTGCTGTAGCAAGTGAGTATGTGGCAAGGATAAAAAAGCAGAGACAGGAGAAAGAGTGGAGAGGGGAGCATGGAATGAGGAGGAAGAAGATAGAATTGGCAGAGGTGAGGACCACAAAATTTTATTATTATTATTATTATTATT
>JASKGM010095864.1:0-12836 GCA_034509205.1 Ceratonia siliqua
TGGAATTAAAAAAATGGTGAATGGCATGAGGGAAGAAGAAAAAGTGAGAGAGAGAATGAATGAATAAAAAAAAAAGGTTTCCCCCAAGTGAGAGAGTGAATGAGGTGTATGGAAAAAATGGGAGAGAAGAAACCAAACTAAGTGGGTGAGTGTCTATGGGGATGAGAGAAAAGTGAGAAAGAAAAGTGAGAAGGAAAAGTGAGAGAGAAAAGTGAATGGGAAAATTAAGAGGGAGGCTAGGTTAAAATGAAGAAGTGAGTTATGAGTTAAGTTTATGGGCATAGGTTATATGGGTGGGTTAAGAGGGAAATGGGTTAAAATATTGGGTTAAGGATTTGGGTTGTGGGCTTAGATAAAAGGATTTGGGCCCAAAACATAAAAAATGGAATTAGACTTTGGATGAGTTGGACAAAAATAAAAGAGAAGAGGAAAATGAAGTTGGGCTTTAGGTGAAATAAAATTTTAATTTTAATTTTTGTTTTGTTTAATTTTAATTTTTAATTTTGTTTTGTTTCTTTTTTTGTTTGTATTTTATTGCTATTTTATTATTTGTATTTTAATATTTTTTTCTGCATTTTTGTTATTTTCTAATTTTAAAAATTACCTGGACAAAATCATGTGTTTACACTGTAGTATATAGTATTCCCAAAAGCTATAACTACATCAAAGTTCCAAGAAAATATAAACACTCATATACTGCAACATTTACTTTCAAATGGCCTAGAGAAGCATGTCACAACGTGACGACTGGGAAAAAGGTACTATCATGACCTTAAGGTGACAAAAGAGAAAAAACACATAAATAAAATATGAAGTTGTCACCAATTAATTAGAAAAATAATTGGGATCTTTTAAAAGCCAAATGATGGCCCTAGGAATTAGAGAAAGTGTTTGAGAGTTTAATTATGCATATGGAAGGTGTTAGGCACCTTACAATGCTCATCCTTAAAGATGGTTACCCTAAATTGTTTGTGCTTAATTTTTGTTATGTTTTAATTATTTTTGTCTACCCCATTTTTTATTAATGCGATTTAAAAAAGATGAAAAATAGAAGAGTCGAACCTGTCTTATTGTGTAAGTGTCTACGTAACCCTAAAGGGATCAATGTTACGTAGTTCTAGATAATTTGATAAGATTGTACATATGAAAGATATATGATCAATCTCCTAAGGCGAAAACTAAATTTGGATAATGCGAGAGAATAAATACCTATATAAACTCCTAGGAGGGATTAAGACAATATGATAAAGTGAATTTCCACATAAAGCTTAACAAAAGGAGAGAATAATTCTCTACATAAAGTTTAAAAGGAAATAAAACAATACGAAAAAATGAATTTTCACATAAAACTCAACAAAATGGGAGAACCGGTCTCCACACAATATTCAAAAGAAGATGAGGCAATATGAGAAATAAAGTTCCACATGAATCTCAACATTAGGAGAGAACAATTCTCCACATAATATTTAAAATGGTTTTAGGAATTCTATGTCGAAATCCAATTTTTTAGAAGCCTTGGGGTAAAACTGAAATTTACAATGTTTGGGATCAAAATAGCATTTCTAAAAATATTAGGGCCCAAACAGAATTTTTGAAAGTATTGAAGTCAAACTCAAAATTTTAAAAGTATTGAGGCCAAGATCAAGTTTGAAAAATATTAAGCCAGAACCAAATTTATGAGAAGAATTAGAATGCAATTCCCAAAAATAATTTAAAGGACATTGGGCCTCTCCTTTTTTGAAATTCACTTAAAACTTTTAATTGGGCTTTTTAGAACCCATTTGCAAAATAATTTGAATGATCTCTTACAACTTATTTGAATGGGCCATTGAAATCTCCTTTTTTTTTTTTAAAACCAATTGGAATGGGCCCTTGAAGCCTTATTATGTATTTTATCATTTTAAAAGAATGTTTTCGGGCCTTGGACCCATTTTTGGATTTTGTAATTCATAGAAACAAGTTTAGAGCCATAGAGTACTAGGTGAAACTAAACAATTACAATAGACACTTCCAAAGTTAATTCTGCATCAATGATTTTAAGGTTCAGTATAGCATCATTTGAGCGAGGTCAAATTTGAGCATAAATAAGGTGTCAATCCGAAAGTTGAACCCTCAAATGTATAATGCATGAAGACAGCTATGGAATTGTAGGATTAAGATGCGAATCAGAATCATCTTCCTTAAAAAAATGAAAACAAACCTTTAACTCATAAAAAAGATTTTAAAAGAAATAGGACCAAATCATTTTACCAGTAAGATCAATTAGCTTAGTACACCTCGGTACATCCTAGTTTTAAAAAGAGCAATATCTTCCCCCCTCTTTTTTTAGAGGATGGAACTTTTATTTTTCAAGAATACGAGCCAAATTTATTTTTGAAGCATGTAAATTGAGATTATGTGAGAGGCGTGATGACCTTTTTTAAGATCACGGAGAGGAACAACTCACCAACACAACTAAAATCATGCATAGATAAAACCTCAAACCTATAAATCATAAAATGATAAAAATCTAGGTTGAATCACATTTAATTTTACATATTGAAATATCACTTAAAACAAAACAAGTTGAATGTGATATGTAAATAACATTAGGCCATAAAGTGTTGGAACATAATGTTAGTCGGATAGATTGAAAACTCTACCGAGAATGACCCACTAATTAAAAGTGCATTTTAACATAATCCCATGGTCAACTCCGAATAAGAGATGAAAGCAACTTGGAACAACAAATTAGATTAATTAGCAAAGACGGACGAAACCCTGAACCAGTAAATCAAAACATTACCCAACCATGATATCAAATTAAGCCCAGATTGAAACAAATTTCAAACACCTTCCAAAATCGAACATATTCATCTTAGAGCCACAAATCAGTAGGTTATTCTAAACAAGCGATGTCACAGTAGGTTATTCAAAACCATGCATCAAGATTATGCCATTATAGCTTACAAGTCCTAAAAAGATAGTGCCCATAGAAAAAGGATAGCAAATTACCTAATTCACAAATAATCATACTTAAAACCACCTTAATCGCTTCCCTTCTCTTTTAATTTTTCTCCAGCTCGCTCTTTCCTTCTCGTAAGTTGTAGAAACGTCTTCTTCGTCTTCTCTTCCTCAATCCTTCAGATTGTTCCCCCTTCCATCTTATATGTCGAGGAGGGGATCAAATACCATGGAAATGGGGCCTCAGAAGTCGAGAATTAGCTGGGCAGAGATTATGTCACACTTGTTTTCTATGATCTTGTGCTGGAGTAGAGGAACTGGAGAGTTAGACTCTGTAAAATAGGGCAATGGTATAATAACAGATCAAGTAAGCTTGGCGTAGTGGTAGAAAGAAAGGGGACACGAGCAAAAACGAAAGTCAGAAAAGGAAGTGGCTATAGCAGAAGGGAGAAAGGAGCGTACAGAGGAGCATGCGTTGTAGAGAGTGGAAAGGGACATAAGCGTGGTGTACAAGGAAGAAAAATGGTACTGGAGGTTTGTGGCTAGGGTGAGGGAAAATGAGAAGAGAAATTAGGTTGCTAAGATCAAACAGGTAGGGTTGAACTAATTCAGGTGGGCTGGACCGGGTTATAGGCTTGAGGATGTGCAGATTTAGGCTGTAGAAGAGAAAACAAAGGAGAAGGGGACATGGGTTGGATCAGCAGGTGGGCTGAGAGATTTTTTTTTTGTTATTGGAGTTGATGGCATGAAAATAGAAAGTGGTCCACAGAATTAGGCCACCAGAAAATCTTAAGAAAGAAAATTGGACTTTATTACTATTAGATATATTTTTTTATTATTATATATGTATATTTTTTGGTTATTATTATTATTTTATTTCTTTTATTTTGATTGATTGATCTTTTTTTGAAAACAACCTAGACAAAATCAGATATTTACAAAGCAACATTTACTTTCAAACTTATATATTGCTGATGTATAATGGTACATACAAAGATATTCCTAGCATAAACTCTTTCACAGCATAAGGAAACATCAAACTCCTAACATAAAGAAACATCAAACTCTTTATACCTGCATAATCATTATATAAATGCAAAGCTTTGGTAAGAAAACAAAAAATGGATGCAGTCAGTAAGTAAGGACTTCAATCAAATCATTTGCACCTAAGTAAGGAAAAGTAGGCATTCTTGAAATCCAACCCTAAGAAGAAGAAATACACAAGGCATATACTATTGGTAAGAAGAAAAACTTTGTCATGTAAAGATAACTTGAACAGTTAGGACATTAGAGACCAGACTATTTATCTAAATTACTTTAGACTTATATTTGGTAGACAATAGAATTAGATATATCACTTATAGGGCATGATGCTTAATTGAAATCAATGCTCAATGTCTGCAAAATATATTTATTAAAAAGGAAAAGAGTATTTCAGTATTTTTCACACTAAGAAAAACAATTTTACACATGAACATTAGATCTTAACCAACATACCATAGAATTTTATTCAATCCTTGAAATAATAAAGCGTGAAAAGTATTACCAATAAGGTTATACGTAAGAAGGATTAACAATAATGAGAATTACCTCTATTCCTTTAAACTTAAGAATAAAAGCAATGTTAGAAGCTAAAAGAAGATATGTTGTTCCTAATTGAAATGAAGTCATGTATGATAGAAGAAGGATTTTCTTATGCAAATAGAAAGAATATAAATTAGTATGTTATAAAATTTAAACACAAAACTATATATTAAGTTAAAAACTAAAGTACCTTCAATCGTTTGTTTCGTGAAACATTAATGGCTTGACACTTGTTCGTCTTATTTCATTGCTTCTCAACTTAACATTTATTTTCATTAATTTGGGACAAAGTTGCCTATATCGTTGTGTGATATTGAGTTGAGGATCTTCATGAACAATACTTTGTACCTTGCACAAGTCCATTTCTTGCATATTTTATCCATCTTTAAAAAAATATTTTGTAGGAATTGATTTGATACCTTCTATATCATGTACTTTCAATTCCTGATAACATAGAATGTCAAAACTCTCAAACTTTCTACAGATACAAGAAATTGTGTTATCAGTAGAATTAAATAAACACTTTGAACTCCAAATCTCCATTAAACATCATAACGACATACTCTTGAATTGATTCACTTTCGTTTTTATACCTTATAGATGCTGTAAAGTATAAATCAAACTATTCTTGAAAAATATAAAAAAATTTAGGAGTATAGATCTAAGCAACTTATTGCAGCAAAAGTGAATTTTGCATCTTGAATCTTGGCAACTTTTGCTTATATTCAAATTTAGACTGCAACTCATCATATCTTTTATCACTAACCACTTTTTCATAGTCCTTGAAAAATTAGATTATATCCAAATCTGGTGTCATGCAATTTTTGCAAATAAGAGTTTATGCTTTCACTAAGCTGTGTACTCCACATGCCTATTGAAAAAGCATTTTTCATGTAGTATTTTTCCCATTTACCTTTTATTTTATACAGATTAGTTAGCCAATTATTTTCTTGAAGATTTTAATCACTTAATAGTTTATCCCAAGCTGTTTGGAAATAATTTCTCTCTACATATTGGTACATACATGTCTTGAAGTCTCCAAGAAAGTTATAACCTCTTTTCATCAAATTTCCAATATGCTTAATGCCATTTTGCATTAAATTCTAAGTACACAATCCATGATGTGTTTTAGGCATCACCTAAGTTAAAGCTTTACCCCTTACATGGTCTTGATAAGTAAAAATAGTTTGAGGCTTCTTTATATTGTGTGCCTCCAAGAATGTTTCAAATAACAATTTAAAGGACTTTGTTATCTCATCATAAAGAAGTGTAACTCCAAAATTACCACCCCTCTGTGGTGATTAAAACTTGCAAATAAAGCCAAAGACCAATATGCATTGTTAATGTTGTATATAGTTTCAAGTGTGACCACATCATCAAAGATGGCATAATTAATGATAAATTTTTATCTACCCAAAATATATTTGTTATTTGCTCTTCCACATTTAATTAGATTGCATAGTAAAATACGGATTCACTGTTGATTCTTGTTGGAAGTATTGAAGTAGATTGTTGCCTCTTCGTATGCCATGTTTCTTAGCCTTTTAATACGAAGATAGTTCTTTTGATTTAAATAGGTGTATCCAAGATTTACTCTTCCACCTACCTGTCTACTCATCAATTCAAATGAAGCATTTTGTTTAATCATAGAGTCATTTACTAAATCAATCTCATAATCCTGCACCTGAGATACTTTTATTTGACATGCCAACATATGGGTGGTTTGTGGATGATACAATTCATGATTATGCTCAGCAACAAAATCACGCATTTTATATTTATCACATTCTCTAATGTAAGTAAGTCCCATTCTTGTAGGACAATTAGTTATAGTTTCAAATATACCCCTTTTGTTACTCGTATTTTTTTTACGAACACACTATTTTCAACATAAATATATGCATGAATTAATTTTTCCATTTTTTTTCCTACTTTTGTTGAATCATTATTTTCTAACACCAAATCCAACTTTTTCACCATAGCCAACCCAAAATTGCCAAACCTCCTTAAAATTTTCAAATTCCTTGCCTTCATAAGGCTTCTAATAAACTTTTGAATTGTATTTGTTTGAATATACACAATTAATGAATATACACATGAAAAAAATTTAAACAAGAAGATATACAATCGTATTTTTATCAAAATATGATGACTGAAAGGTACAGGGGTGCGGGCCAAAGTTAATGGTATAAAAGTTTTAATCTAATATGTTATCCATGTATTATTGACTTACCACTCTGTATGTCCCAATATACTATTTTTAATGAATTAGATTTTATTAAGTCTCTAACAAAGTAGGAAAATATGTACTAACAAACAAACACATATATGAATAACCATATATATATAAAATTAGCCCACAAAACTTGAAAGCATCATAGAGAGGATCAAGTCCAAGCACTATATATATATATATATATATATATATATATATACATTTTTAAATAAAACTAAACTAAATCATTCTGAAGTTAGAACATATGCTAAACCAAATAAAGTGCAATAAGTTTTCTAAATCAACACGATGACTAAAAATAACCTCAATATCTCTCTCTTTTTTTTTGTTTATTCTTTTTTAATGTTGGAGGGAACCATAATATTGCACTTATTATTAGAGTATAATTTTTTTAGTTCAAATATCTTACTAAAAAAGGGTGTAGAAGAAATATACATATTGATTGAAAACAAACTACTAACTTTTTGCAACTATCCACCCTTGACAGTATACACTTGAGATGTTACTTGCTTCTTCTTCAATTGTCAGCTTGTCTTGTTGATTTTGTTGTTCATTAGTGGTTGGACATTCGATTGATTGTGCTTAAAAAAGGGCCCCTGCAGAGAATGGGTAAGAACGCCATCGCTTTTTACAAGAATAGACATATTTGCAAGCATTGGCATGGGCATAGGTAAAGGTATTCCTTTGCTTGCTAACTTAGGTTGCTTCTCTGTTGTTTTGCTGCAAATATCCCTGCTTTGCTTAGGATCTATCATACTTTAGGAGCCAATGACTGTTTCTCTATACCACGAAGGTGTGTAAACAAGTTGGACCATTAAGATTTAAACCAGAAAACTAGCTCCACAATCAAATATATTACTCTAACAATTAATTTCTTAACTTCAATAACAAGTAGTATATTTAAACATGCCCATCTAAACTTTCATGATTAATCACTGCAACAAAAGCAATAAATCTAATCTCTGACTCCACATTGTGTTTCACATACGATGAAACCTATTTTACATGAAATCCATTTTAAACAAACCATTTTATCAATATTAACAAGAACAAGAACAACAAAGAATACCTCCTTCAACACTTTTTTCTTAGTTATTTCTCTATAGCTTTGATTGTTGCTCCATTTATTTCTCTTTAGATGATTTCTCTTATTTTGAATGAGTTTTAAATACTTGGCTAATATTCCTCAGCAAGATGCTGAAAATCATGGTTAATACATCTTGGTCTTCTAACTCATTTATTGCCTTCTAGCTAGAATAATAATTCTGACTTGTGAAGTTAGCTTTGTTGTGGTCCCATGTGCTTTATGAGACCTCATTATTTTTGTCTTTTAGCTTTTGCTCTCTTTCTTTTGTTTCCTTCGTTTTGTCTTTATGCATGCATCTCTACCTTCTCTTTCTCATGTGTTCCAACCTTTATTTTTCTCCTTTTTGCTTTTATGTTTATTTGCTGGAAGCATGAAAGGGAATTTGCTTTTCTAGCAAATATTTTCTTTCCTTCTTTTATTTTGTTATCTTTTTCTTCTTATTTTCTTCCTTGATTTATGGCTTCCTTCGTCTTCTTTAATTTTGACTTTCCATAATTGAGTACACCAACATTCTTCCTTGATTGTCTCTATATTATTCCCACAAAATCATATTCCAAAGATAGCAAATAATTAGTGTAATAAATTATACTTTGACTTCATTTGAATTTTAATTTGAATATCTTAGGAATTTATGACATAAAAATATTTTCCAAAGATGTTTGTTATCATCAAAACTCTAAATCATTCCTTAATGAAACGTTGGGGCTAACAATCTCCCCCCTTTTTGATGATGACAAACCTAAGTATGCAAAACATATTTTATCATCAAGCCTTTAACCATTTTTCTTAGATTTTCAAAACATACTTTATACGCCAACAAGGATTAAAATAAATGAGCAAATGTGAGCAAATGAGAATCTTTAAAGACAACATTCAACATATTTATTAAGGTTTTGCACATATAATTCTCTCCTTTTTGACATCATCAAAAAGGAATACCAAATAAAACACCAATATTAACAAGATTAATCATACAAAATGATAATTCAACAAAGTGGCAATCATTTTTTGGATAAAGCATTATAATCCAGAATATATCAGAATGACAATATTTAATATACTATCATCAACATATCAATCACATTATAAACATAATCTTGAAGCTTTTCTTTTCTTATCTGCAAAGTGTTCAACAGAATATGTGGTGCATTTAAAACTTTGCATATCTATTTCTCCTCAAGGATAAATTAAAGTCCAGCATTCGATAGACAAATTAGAATTACCATATGGTAGGAAAAAAATTGATCATAAGACAAACTATTTATAATAATATTATTTGTTACATGTAAAAACAAGGATTTGAAACATATTTCGCAAACTAATACAAGTTATAAAGTTTAGAGACAACTTCCTTGTTTTTATGAGTGATTGCTCCCCTTGAGTGGAGGCTTTTTCTTAAATCAAGCTCCCCCTGAGTGTGAGCTTCCTTTTGAATACAAAACCTGTATAGTTGTTAAAGAATATCTTGCACAAAGGAGTTAGCAAACATAGCAACCAAATTCCATATATTTTTCAGCAACCAACTTCCATAATTTTCTTCATTTATGATGTCCAACAAATCTTTTTATGGATGTGTTTTAAAAATTTTCAAATAGTGCAGAGCATATATAGAGAGTAAATTTTCAATTTTCATATACCAGAATTTTTTCGGTGCTCCCCCAAAACATAGCTTAGAGTTTCTCTTATTTTACCACTACAGAAATAAGATATCAGAGTGATTAGTTCAGTATAGCAGCAGAACAAGGGGAATTCACATTTACTTATATTGTATATTAACAGAGAAATCCCTTTTAGCGATACTCTCATAATGTGAACGTATAAGATAGTGACATTTTGCAATTCAATTCCAAATAACACATAATGTTACATAATAACACCTTTTGAACATGTTTGTGTAGTAAATTTAATAGAAGACATTTTGTAAGGTATGTTTTCCAAAAATATTTGAATGATAGGTAAGAAACATCCAAATAACTATGATTTAACAATCAACCAATTTGAAACTTGTCCTAATATTTCAAAACAGCAAGTTAATACATTTTAAACATGTTTGAGCCAAAAGCTTTTCAGAATAATAATTTTCAATACATGTTTCTAAAAGCTCAAGTAATAAGTTCCAATAATGTGCTTAAATGTTCTAAAAAAGCATGTAATAAACTCTTGAAAGCATATTGAAAATATTTTATACCATTTGATTGATCAACTTATTGTCAAAAATATTTTGTAACATCAACAAGATTTTTCTTCATTGGTATTTGTCAAAACAAAATTGAGACACACATTTGAGTATAAGTAAAAGAAATTTCAAGTGTGATTTTCACATAAATTTAGCACCAAATTGGACATTCTCAAAATAAGATGAATAATCATTTTTCATAAGAGAATCATCTAATGTACTTTATCAAAACTCACATATTTTTACTTTCTCAAAACACAAGTGCATGAATCAAAGTTCTCAAATAATTTCAATCATGACTAATTTCAAGATTATTCAACCATGAGCAACAACATGATATCAAAAGCAATGTACATTTTCATGGGGATTAGTTGAAAGACTTCACACAAAAAAATTTTATGAAGCTCCCCCTCATTTTATGCTTTCCTAGATGTTTTCATAAATGATCATTTATCTCTTCATATTGATACACCACTATTTAGCATATGAGATTGATATCAGATAAAGTATGATGAGATCAAACTAGTCCACATTTACTTACTGTCAAGCTAGAAAATATACTTTGAAAAACTAATAGCATATTAACTTTAAGAATTTTCTTGAGGAATCAAATATCTCAAAACTTTTAGGTACCTTGAAATTTTTCAGTGACCTAAACACAATTTTCAAAACATGTCAGAATTTAATGAAAATTTCTAGTCTGATAGATTTTCATGTCCTGAACCTATTTATGTGATTTTTCTTTATAAATAACCAGTCTAAGCAGCTCAACTAATCAAAACAATAACTTTTCATACATTAGCATATATCCAACACAGAAAAGTTCTAAAGATTATGCCAGCCTTATTTTTGGCTATCTCACATATCAATTTTTTTTCTAGGATGCTACTCATTTTTCTTCAAGAAAATGTTTTATAAGACTTATAGTGATGGTTACAAGCGAATATTTTGCATTTTCAAAACTCCATGCTTATTGAAACCTTGGGGTTACCAATTCTAACTTTGTTTCTTTACTGTCACACTTATTAAGCTTATAGGTGAGCATGTTAAATAACAAATTCAACAACTATATTGTAGAGCATTTCAAGATCACAAAAATTATATGAAAGCAAAACACTATCACATTTAAAATTCCAAACATTGCTACATTCTTTCGCAAAATTTCATTTTCATGTAAAATCATAGGAGATTTCCAAGTTTGGTTTTGGCAAGTAATTTTCAATTACCTAACACTTAAAGAATCATATTAGAACATTTTTAATATGCCTAAGTCATAAACCTTTATGAAATCTAATAACGCAAAATATGTCAAATCATGCATAATGAGTTATGAATATTTTTCCATACCAAATTCATGTTGATTGAAATTTTGAGCTACATTTCTCACATTATTTATAATCACAAGCTTGTTGCATGAAGTTACTTGGCTCCATTAAAGTTACTCCTTGGTCTTGGTGTTTGGAGAATTCCATTTTCTTACCCATTGATTCTTTTTATGAGCTTCAAATTTTTGAGCTTCAACATTTAGCATTTGCGAAGCTCCCGTTTATAGTTTTTCTTTTACCACACCTGTTTGTTTATCCTTCTTGGAAATTCCTTGCATAGTTGAAGTGCTAGAAGAAATTTTTGGTACCTATCACATATTGGGTCCTTTAATGTTAGTACTAGAGCTTTTAAAGCCATTAGGAGCCCAAATTTAATTCCTCTTTACATGTGCCTTTTTTCTAATGTAACAGAAATAAGAAATATGCCCTTTAAGACCACAATATTTGTAAACAATAGAAGACTATGTTTTTCTAGAACTTTTTTGTCTTTTGTTAGGATAACATCCGAAATTATTTCTTCTCAAATTTCTTTTTAAATTCACATTCTCATTCCTTTTGAGAAGCTTCATCAATGTAAAAATTAAATTTTCAATAAACAAATTAATTTCAAGTTCTAAATCCCAACAATTTGTACATTTGTCACTTAAAAACATTTTCTCATGTGATTCTTTAGATGAACATTTCCAGCTTTCAGAAATAAGCTTAGACAGACAAAATTATGATAGTATTACACAAATGACAAATGAAATAGCAATCAATTTTAAAATATACCAGTAATGCTCATAGCAAAAGAATTCTTACCAAACAATTTATTTTTATAAGAAACATATAAATGATAATTAAATAAGAATATACCAGCAATGTACAAAATAATGTTAAAGAGTAAGAATTATATGCTTTAAACCAAGTTATTTCTCAGGCCAACAATCTTTCCTTTATCATTTTTGCCTAAAGGTAACCTTACCACCATTCACTTCATACATGGACATAAATTTGGATAGATTCTTGATCATATATTTGGAGTAAACTTTGACAAAGTATCACCTCTATTCTTTATTGCTGCTCTTTAAACATGTCTACAAGAAGTCAAGCATTCTTAGGTACCCAATTTGTTTTGGGCCCTTTGGGGTTAGTGGTGCTTGAGCTTGTGCTTACTATGTTGTACTTTTTGGTATCCACTAGAGCTAGCAAATGGGCTGGCCCGGCCCGGCTCGTCGGGTTAGCTTGGAATTTTAGGCTGGGCTGGGCCAGCCTGGTTTTACTTCAGTTTAGCATGTTAGTAGCTTAGCCTAACCCAATGCTAGCCCATCAGGATTTGGGCTAGCCCTTTGGGCTTCGGTCTAGCTAAGTTCTAAGTCATATTCATGTTCATAATAAGCAAAATTTAGCAATTACCAAACTTCTGTAGCATAGTCAATGATTTATGTGTTCCTTACCACTATACCAATTACCAATGTGCTTTCTAATGTTGAGGAAGAGAGCAAA
>JASKGM010095875.1:0-12836 GCA_034509205.1 Ceratonia siliqua
TGCACCTAGGTCACAACCTTTATCAGTTGAGGGCAATTCCTGATAAAGGGTACTTCTGTCAGTGAGTGTAGTTCCTGGCAGAAGATTGAGTTGATTAAGAATGTTTTCCTCTGGATGAGAATGCTTCGGGAGGAAACAAAAAATTGAGTATTTTTCTTTGGTGAGTGCAGTTCCCGAAGGTGAGGATTGAGTTGCTCTCCAGTTGAGTTTTATCTTCTGGAGTGGGAATACTGTTTTCTCAATTTGGGTTCTCCCCTTGAATCATTATGGATCCTCGTATTTTATAAATTTCAATGAAGTATTCCTAAACTTAAATATTCTTTTGAATATAATGTTATTAAATATATTATTTTATTGTTAGACATGTCAATCATTTTATTTCCCAGATGTAAAGTGCATTACATATATATTACCTTGTGATTTTCTCTATGTATTGAAATGATGTTTAATATGATGATTTCGAAGGTAATGCATTTTACACTTGGGAGTTCATGCATCCCTTATTAAGTATGTATTTCATTCACTGAGTCAGTGGACTCACGCCTCAAATTTTAACATTATGGAGGATCAGGTCACTGATGATTATCCTTCAACTCTGTCTGCTCCCTTTCAACCCACTGACTGAAGTGGTAAGAAATATTCTGATTAATTAGTGGAGTACTTTGATGATTAGTGGACATTGTTGGATAGGTTATTTTGCATTATCTGAATAAGGGTCTTGGTTTGTAATAATGATAATTGCATAGTATATATGTAGTTAGTTAATACAGTTAATGTTGGACCCCTTTATTATTTTCTGTTTAAGTCACTGAGGCTATTGATTTATGGTGGGCCTGTTCACCTTATTTTTGAACATATTTGTACCTTGGGATAGTCCATATTTTAGGGAAAACACTGCCGAAATTTTTATTAAATTATTGACTTAGAAAATTTTTGTGAGAGTATACTTAATTTTTATTATTCATTTAAAATGGAGTATTAATGATATTAGTTGCATTAGTATTTTAGGCTGGTAGGTTATTACCTAAATGGTAATTTCTTACACCGGTAACGTGCCCTAAAGTGGAGCATGACATAACTTTTACATTATGGTATTTATTTATAAGTTGATAACTCTAGAGTCGATCCCTCCGTACGAATTCCTTTCAATTTATTGCGTACGTCGATACCTCTGTACCAATTCCTTTCAATTTATTGCGTACATCAATCCCTTCGTGCGAATTCCTTTCAATTTATTACGTACGTCGATACCTCTGTACCAATTCCTTTCAATTTATTCCCTACATTGATCATTCTGTACCAATTCCCTTCAATTTATTCCGTACGTTGATCCCTCCATACCAATTCCTTTCAATTTATTACATAGATCGATCATTCTATACCAATTCCTTTCAATTTATTGCATACGTCGATACCTCCGTACCAATTCCTTTCAATTTATTACATACGTTGATCCCTCCGTATCAATTTAATTCAATTTATTGCGTACGTCGATTCCTTCTGTACCAATTTAATTCAATTTATTGCGTACGTCGATCCCTCCATACCGTCTCCTTTCAATTCACCTCGTACATCGATCCTTCTATACTGGTTTATTTCAATTTATTACGTATGTCAATTCAGTCGTGCCAATTTACGAATTGTCAAGTAAGATAGAGATATGCCGTGTTAAATTCTCATTTAGTGATTCACAATCCTTCAAGATCTCAAGCGAGGTCTCTCTTATCGGTTCAACATGCTCCTGGACAAAATCTGTGTTTGGTCTTTACTTGCTCTTTATTGGAAAATCTAAAAAAAGATCACTGATCATTCATATTTCACCCATTAAGGAATAAGTAAAGAGGGGCAACTGTAAACACTTAATTTTGTCCAGATGACCCTGAAAATTTTGTGTTAAATGAATTTCTCATAAAAAAATAAAAAAAATAAAAAATAAATAAATAGGAAGAATGGAAATCACAAGATTAAAGCAAAAAAAAAAAATGTAATAACAATTTAAAAAAAAAAAAGACAAAAACAATGAAAATGATTCAAAGGCTATTTTTGGCAATCCAGCCCAATGCACAAACAAAAAGAAAAAAGAAAAGGGAGTCCAGCCCACCAGCTTAGCCCATAAACACACCTTAAACTGGGTCCAACCCACCTTGTTCAACCCAATGACCAAACCGGTCCAATACCTCGGCCCAACCCAATAACTCGGTCCACCAACCCAGCCCCTTTTAACTTAACCCGAATGCCTTCTCCTGAAGCCCTAATTTCCTAAATCTCCCTCTGTAAACTCACTCCCATGTCTCTCTCTGGTTCCCTCGCCCTCGTACTTCCTTTCTCTGCCTCTGTCCACCCTCATGCTGTGCTCCCCTCCATATCTGCGTCACTTGTCCTCTCCCCTTTCCCCATTCGGGACTCTAGCCGTCCACTTTGCTGCGGTGCCTCTCGGTCTGGCCACTTTTAGTGTCTGTACTTCTCCTCCCTATGCCTCTGTATCTCTGCATCACCCTAGCTCTGCGCTACTCTTTTGTTAAGGCGTCTCATTCCACTTTTTGGTTCCCTCAAGCTTCCACGCGCGACAAAGCGCTGTTCGTGGGGTTTGCAGCTAGCATCACAGGATTGTGGTTCAAGGTTATAAATCAGGATTCTAGTTTGGCCGAAAGGAGAAAAAAAAAGGGAGATAGCAAAGAGGAAACACGGAGAAAAGGAGATTGAAATTAAAACTAACCGAGAAGAATCAGCGAGAGAAAGAGGCACCGAGAAAATGAGGGATTTTTTAGAAATTAAAATAGGGTTCTTTAGTCATCTAAAGGGAAAACGAGGGCGATTTGGGGATTAAAAGTGGAAGGAATCGAAAAAAGGGATAAAGTGAGTCTTCAAATTCCAATTCGGTGAGCTTTATTTCATCTATCCATCTGCTTTGTTTGAGGACCCGATATAGTACAACATTGGGTAATTTTACATTAATTTCAAAATAATAGGTTTGGATTAGCTCTAAGCACCGTGAAATTGGGTGTTTATGTTTAGCTCCGTTGTATTGTCTTGTTTGGTAAAGAACTCAGGGCTTATTAGCTGGGTTTTGTCCTTGTGATTCATTCTTCTGTTTGCTTAACATGCTTTGGATTGGAATCGATTTTATTCTGAATTTGGGTTAATTCAAATAGTTCATCTTGCTCTGAACCTCACCAAACCATCTGGCTTTGCTGCATATTTGAGCATTTAAATCCCCTTGATGTCATAATTGCTTCCCAATTTGACTGCTGTTTCGTTAAATGTCATTTTAAGATCATAAGTCACAGAGCATTTTTGAGCTTGGTTCATGTTGTTTATTTCTTTAAGATAGGAATATGGTCCCACTTTAATTATTGTTTTGTGTAGGTATCTCGAATCTGTTTTCTAAACATGCTATAAGAAGTGTCTGAACCTTCTCTTTAATTTGTTTTGGCAATCTTCACCGCGGCATGCACATCATGAGTGGTGTACTGAGGTATGTTCAAATCTCCTGTTTATCAAACATGTATTGAACCTTTGATTTACTAGAGCACAACCCTTCTTTTTTTTGGGTCAAATGGTTGGCTGAATTTTAATATGATGCGAGGGTCTTAGAAGAGGAGGTTTGTTTAAGCAAAGTTGATGCAGGTTAGCTGCAACCTCAGGTTATTCTAATTTTTTTTTTAAAAAAAAAGGGGTATACTTTAGGTGATTAGACCTGCTACAATTTCCAGATGGGGTAAATGAGTGTCACTGTGAAGGAAACCTCTCACAGTTTGTCTTAATAGTCAAAGAAAATTAATTTCTGGAATGTGTTTGTGGGATACATAAAGATAATAGGGGTCCATAATATCCCTATAGGTTTTTGGGTTAAGTTGGCATAGTGTATTTGGTTAAAGGCTTAATTGGTCATGGCTCAAATGGTTATTACAAAGAGCATTCTTAAAAGCCCACTTAAAAAAAAAACTTTCCAAAAAAGGGTCCAAGGCTCAACATTCCAAAAAACTCTAAAAATCAGATGAACATATTTTCTAATCAGGCTTCAAATTAGAATTAGCATAGTCCAATACCGTTTAGTTAACTCTTAGAAAAATCCATGACGATCCAACGTTTTTGGAAATCTTATATTGTTCTCAATTCTTTAAATATTACAATTTAGCCCCATTATTTTTATAAATTATATTTTGGCCCCATTACTTTCATACTTATATTTTGACCCTATTACTTTTATAAATTACACTTTGGCCCCATTATTTTTATAAATTATATTTTGGTCCCATTACTTTCATAAATTATATTTTGGCCCCATTACTTTCATAAATTACACTTTGGCCTCATTACTTTCATACATTACAATTTGGTCCCAATACTTTCATAAATTAGAATTTGGCCTCACTATTTTCATAAATTATATTTTGGCCCCATTACTTTCATAAATTATATTTTGGCCCTATTATTTATACGAATTGCATTTTGGCCCTACAACTTGCACAAATTGCATTTTTGGCTCCAATACAAGCTTCATTTTGACCCAATATTTTTTCAAATTTTTACTTTAACCCAAAACTCTTATAAACTTCATTATCACCCCTATGACTCAACATTTAAAGGACTTTCAGGGGAAGTTTATTTTTCCTACATTTGGCCCTATTTCTTTTTAGACTTCCGGTAGAAGTTTTATCCTTTTCAAAGTCTCAATCTCCGTGGGCATTTAGTGAAATCATATACTTCCTGATGTCCTATGTTCTCACAAGCTTTCAGTAGAATTTTACTTTCCCAAAATTTCAACTTTCTTAGGCATTCAGTGGAGTTATATACTTCCCAATATCCTAATTTCTATAGGCTTTCATTAAAATTTTTATTTTCCCAAAGTCTCAATTTTCCCGAGCATTTAGTGGGGGTATACTCTTCCTAATGTTCCAATTTCCATCCAGGCTTTAAGTGGAATTTTATATTTCCCTAAATGTCTTAACATCCTCAGGTCCAAGATCATTCATCTCACCTAACCAACTTATTCAAATATGCCGAACTACGTTGACTTGATCCTTTTTGGGGTACGTAGACACTTACTTGGTAAGACAAGTCTAGTCATTTATTTCTATTTTAATTTTTTATTATTTCATTAATAAACAGGGGTAATTTAAATAAATTAAAATTTTTAAGGCACAAAAATTTAGGGTAATCATCCTTAGGGATGGACGTTATAAGGTGCCTAACACCTTCCCCACACGCAATTAGACTCCTAAACCCTTCCTCTGGTTCCGAGGGTCAGTTTTCCTTTCCTTTTTTAAGGATCCCAATTATCCTTCTAATTAATTGGTTGGTGACTCCATTTTTCTCTGCATTTTCCCTTACGCGCCCTAAAGTCATAAAATGATGGCTTTTCACCGGCCATCACTTTATGACAAGCTTCCTCCTAGTTCTCTTTAAATTGCTTTAAAATGTGATCACTCTCTACTATTTGATTGTATAATAGGTCTAAGTCTTCTGATAAAGTAGCAAATGTATTCTCTAGAAAGCCTTAGCAAATAAAACTCTGGACATGGGTTATTGTGGAATTTCAAAGTTAGTAGAAGTAAAGAAATGAACTTAGCTTATGGAGAACTACTTAATTGCCATTTTAAACTTCATAAGTAGAAATTGACTTCAAAATATTGTGAAAGGAATGGCATTTTGTATGGTCCTTCATGGTAAAGTACCATCAATTAATTTAGGATATATTTGTTCTCCATAATTCCCATGTGGAGTCATTTTGGATTCTTAGTTGTAAATCAAAGGTTCCTCGCAGCAATCATTCAAGGACTAATTGACTAATAAATATGTTTGGAAAAAGTTAAAAGTGCTTGTTGGGCAAGATGGATAATCCCATCCTATGGCTAGTTTGGACATTATGAAGGGAAACAACTAGCTTAGAATATGAGGTGTGATTTTTTTCAAGAGCTTTCTTTATAAGTGGTTGGAATTTACTTATGAGATATAGTACAAACCTAGAAGAGAGAATGTTATTTCTGGCTAATTATCAGGGACAACCATTGAGGGAACAATTGACTACACTATAAGATAAGATAGAACCAAATTACCATAACAACTTGAAAAGCATCTACAATATACTCAATGTTTTCTTTTAGTATATATTTTTGTTTTTAGAATTCAAGGATGAATTCTTCTTTAAGGGGGACATAACTTGTAATATCCAAATATTTTAAATAGAAACCACTCCTTTTAAAATTAAAAAAAAATTAATAAAAAATGAATAACTTTTAGCCCATTTTAAAAAAAGATGTCTTTTCCTTTTCCTTAATATATATAACAGCAAAATACCCCCCAATACTCCAGTCATACAATACCCCATCTTTCCCTCTTGTTATTACTGTTTGGTGCCTCTTAGAAAAAGTGAGGGCTGTTTTGGAGTCCCTTGGTGGTTGTAAGTTGGTGGTTTTATGACAATATAGCAGATTTGGAATGATGATTTTGTGGGGTTATTGGGCTTCTTCATTTATAGAAAGTGGCTAGATACTTCTTTCTCATTAAATAAATTAAATCAAAAAATCTGATAGATGCTTCTCTTTTGTAAAAGTCTCTTCCTTATTTTTCACGTTCTCTTATTCGATGTGAGTAAGATTAATTGGTTGGGTAGTAGTTGGCTTGAATATGAACATTTTGATATATGTATATTTATATATATTATTCCCACTTTTCCAAAACTGTAACTATGGAAGGTAATAACGTATGTACAATATATATATATATATATATGTAGTATGGTAAGGACTTATATTGGAGTTATAAGAATTTGGGAACATTAGTGAAGAAAATACGTGATACTAATGTATTAATTATATAAATGCCATACTCTTAAGGACGCTTGAAAAAAATTCTTCGGACCTGAATCTGTCTTGAGATAGAGTTTTGGTGAAAGATAATCACCTCATTTTCTACAGTTTGAGTGGTGAGTGGATTCTTACTTGTCTCTAGATGCCTGAATTGTGAAATTTTACTTCGTGGTTTAATGATTTTTTTAATATATATATATATATATATATATATATATCTGTGAAATTATTACTCTATTCTTAAGTATGAACTATTTTCTCATAGTGAGTATGGGAAAGCATGAATTGTGTGAAATTTATAAAATTTATTTAGAACTGTACTCTAGGACACGTAGTAGAGTGGTGGTAGAACCACTAGGTGCACCTAGGTCGCAACCTTTATCACTTGAGAAAAGTTCCTAATAAATGGTACTTTGTCAGTAAGTGTAGTTCCTGGAAAAAGATTGAGTTGATTATGAATAGTTTCCTCCGGATGAGAATGCTCCAAAAGGAAATAGGAAATTGAGTATTTCCCTTTGGTGAGTGCAATTCCCGAAGGTGAGGATCGGGTTGCCCTCTAGTTGAGTTTTATCTTCTGGAGTGGGAATACTATTTTCTCATTTTGAGTTCTCCCCTTGAATTGTTATATATCCTAGAAATTTATTTAAGTATTTCTAGACATAACCACTTTTTAAACTTCCTATTATTAAATATTATTGTAATATGATTGTGAAATAATAAATTATTTTATTTCCTAGATGTAAGGTGCATTAGGTGCATATCATATTGAAATTATTTTCTTAAGTACTGAAACGAGGTTTCACATGACTCAATGGTAATGTACTTTACACATGGGAGTTCATGTATCCATTAGTAAGTTTGTATTTCATTCATTGAGTCAGTGGACTTACCCCTCAAATTTTAACATTTTTCAGATCAGGTCACTGGTGATTATCCTTTAGTTCTGACTGCTCCCTTTGAACCCGCTGACTGAATTGGTAGGAAATACTTTGAGTAATTAGTGGAGTACTTTGGTGATTAGTGGACATTTTTGGATAGATTGATTTGCATTATCTAAATAAGGGTCTTGGTCTATAATAATGATAATTGCATAGTATATATGTAGTTATAGATACAGTCCATCTTGGACCCTTTTATTATTTTCTGTTTAAGCCACTAAGACTTCTGATTTATTGTAATGCCCTAAATTTTTAAATAGAAACCACAAAAAAAAGATTTTGTGAGTGGAGGTCTCAACATAAATAACCTAAAGTACAAGGACTAACTTGCAAATTTAACTTTTTATATTTGCAAAAAAAAACCCTCCCCTCCATTTAAAAACAAGAAAAAAGCCTTATAACTCCTATCTACACCTCCCTGTTCGGTGCCTTTTCCCCTCCCCTCTGTAAACCAAAACTCCACTTCCCATTTCTTTTACGCTGCGCACCATTGGAGAAGTTCTCCAACCCTTTTGTTTTCTTTCTCTTCCCCCGTAAGTCCCTCCCTGGTGGTCGCCTGTCCCTAGCCATTAATCATCGTCTGGGATGTTGTGGGTGGCCATGGAGGAGAGTGAGAACGCCGTTGGAGGCCGTGAAACCAGCTGGAAATGCCATTGGTTTTGTTGCTGTTCTAGGGCGTTGTTGTTGCTGTTTTGGTGTGTTTTTAGGCTCCATTCTCGTAGCAAAATAACAAGCTTGGTTGCATCACTTGCTGCCATCAAATTGTTGCCTTCCACTCCTACTACAGCCATGAATTTCCAGAATTTTCTTCCTCCTTTGTAAGTGTTCTTGTAACTATGAGCAAGGCCAAAAGATTAGTGTATTTCACGCAATCTAGTTAAGGGTTTGATTCTCATGTTGGGACTATCATTCTTTTTATTTCTTTCCTTAAGTTTCATGATTAATATGGCTCAATCAAAATGGAGTTGTGGGATGCACACCAAATGTTTGCTAAAATGCCAAAAAGAAAACTATTATGATCCTTCCTACCTTAAACAAATTAAATTTTTTGGAACTCAACAATTTCATGTTCTTATGATAAAGTCTGAAGGCTTTAACGTATTATACTAGTAAACCACTCCTATGTTTGAGTTGGTATCATCATTGAAGTGACTAATGCGAGTATGAGTAAGATACATACTAGTAAACTCCTCTTTATCTGCATAAATTTAGATGGAAAAATTTGGGCTACCTGCTTGACAGAAATCAAAATTTCTTGTCTCACAAACTTTATTGAGTGTTTGGGTTCAAAAATAAAGGATGTGGATTCCAGTAATTTTTTTCTAGTCTAAGCCTATTACTCTCTGAACTTTTCGTGTCAGCTAAGGAATTTATTTTGAAGATCATCCCTTGCTCTCTAAACTTTCAACCTTATAAAGTTCGATTCTTATAATTGTTGAAAAGAAAACAAATATTAAACCCATATAGTAATTAAACCTTAGTAGATAAGTTAATAAACTTAGATATTATTCTCATTTTAGTTATAGTAGTGGTGTTAGTAATACAGTTATAAAATTTGAGTAGCTAACATGTAGATGTACATGTCAAAAATTATAGGTCTACCTGACACAAATTTTTCGGGTCTAAATATGTTTAGAGGTATAGTTGGGTGGAAACAATTACCTCAATACCTATAATTTAAGAGGTGAGTGGATTCTTACTTACCTCTTGATGCCTGAATTGCTAAATTTTAACTGTGGTTCAATGACTTTATTTAAGTATGATTTGGGATTATTTTTTAGAAAAGTGATATATATTGATTATTATGTTCCACTGTATAAATTGTTTCTCATAATAATTATGGAAAAGCTTGAGTGGTATGAGATTTGTGAAAGTAATTTAGAATTATATTTTGGGATCCGTAGTAGAGTGGTGGTAGAACCACTAGGTGCACCAAGGTCACAACCTTTATCAATGAGGGCAGTTCCTGATAAAGGGTACTTCGATTAGTGAGTGCAGTTCTTGGTAGAAAATTGAATTTTGTTATGAATAGTTTCTTCCGGATGAGAATGCTCTGGAAGGAAATAGGAAATTTGATATTTTTCTTTGGTGAGTGCAGTTCCCGAAGGTGAGGATCAGGTTACCCTCTAGTTGAGTTTTATCTTCTGGAGCTGGAATACTATTTTCTCAATTTGGGTTCTCCCCTGAAATTGTTATGGATCCTAGGAATTTACGATTTTCTTTATTGAAGTATTTTCTGAACACAACCACTCTTTGACTTCATATTATTAAGTATCATTATGATATGACTGTGAAAATATAATTTATTTTACTTCCCAGATGTAAGGTGCATTAGTTGCATATTATATTAAAATGAAATCTCTAAATATTGAACAAGGTTTCATGTGATTTAACTGGTAATGCACTTACACCTGAGAGTTCATGTATCAATTGGTAAGTTTGTTTTCATTCACTGAGTCGGTGGACTCTCCCCTCAAAATTTTAACATTTTCAGATCAGGTTACTGGTGAACCTGCTAATTAAATTGGTAAGCATTACCCTGAGTAGTAGTATTGGAGTATATTCGAGGAATTATGGATAGATGTTGAATAGGGTTTAGTTGCATTTTTGTTTATTTCATGGTCTGTAATTATAATTGCATAATTATGTGTAATTCGGATATACAGTCCATGATGGATCATTTATTATTTTCTGTTAAGCCACTGAGACTTCTGATTGATGGTGGGCCTATCTACCTTTGTTTTTTTTACAGACTTATACCCTGGGATAGTCCATATTTCAGGAAAAACTCTGTCGAAAATTTTCTACGCTGGTCACGTGCTCTAAAGTGTGACGTGACACTTAAGAAAACAAATGAATTCAGAGGCTAAAGTTTTAACCAAAAACCTCGAATTCCAAAGAACCCACCATCACAACTTGTCAAGATAAAACATAAAAAAGAAAAATGCAAATAATACAAGAAAATGAATGAGTTACCTCCCTGAAACTTTAGGATGAACCTCTAAGATCTTAGTCTCACTTCACCCAAACCTTCAAGTTTTAGAGTGCCCAAAGCTCCTCTACAAAAAAAAAAATCCCCTCTAATCTCTTATTCCTCTTTTATGGCCAACAAAAATTAAGGCAAAATAAACTATAATAAAAAATGGTGAATGGCATGAGGAAAGAAGAGAAAATGAGGGAGAGAATGAATGAATAAAAAAAATTGTTTCTCCCAAGTGAGAGAGTGAAGGAGGTGTGATGTGTATGTGAAGATGGAAGAAAAAATAAAAAACAATGAGAGAAAGGGAGAGATGGACATGAGATGGGAGAGGGAAAAAACCAAAAGGAGTAGGTGAGTGTGTTTAGGGATGAGGGAAAAGTGATAAGGAATAGTGATAGGGGGACGGTTAGGTCATGGGAAATAAGAATGGGAAAGAATTGGGTTAAGCTAAGTGGGATATGGGTAGGTTAATGGAGATGAGTTATGGGCTTGGATAAAAGGGTTTAGGCCAAAAACAATAAAAAAGGAATTGGGCATTACGTGAGTTAGACAAAAATAAAAAGAGAATGAGAAAGTGAAAGTGAAGTTGGGCTTCAAGTGAAATTTTATTTTATTTTGTTTCGTTTCTTTTCATTTTTCATTTTTTTCTTCTTTTTTGTATATTTGTTTTATATTTTCAACTTTTTATTACTTTTTTTATTATTTTAGCATTTTAATATTTTTTCTGTATTTTTGTTATTTTTCTAAAATTTAAAAATTACTTTGACAAAATCAGGTATTTACGGGCTCATTCTCATGTAAAGACAAATCTATATCGGCAATCCCTAGAGTAAACTCAATGTCTTCCTTCCATCTCTTAAAGCTTGAATCGGTTAGAACTTCAATAGAGGCAGTATTATTGTTCACAGCAAAAGAAACTATTCAAAAATAACATGAATGCAATTAACAATATTAGATTATATGGGCAATTTAATCAATAAGGAGTCCAGGCACATCATTACATACCCACCTTTGGGTGAGGTGTGCAACATGTAATGGGTCCTCCAAATTGATGAAACCAAATAAGAAATGCCAAAATACTTAAAAACTCATCTCCTTTGGGAAGATAAATTTTCAAGACTATAGCATTCTCATAACAACAAGATTCATCACATTTCTAAATTAAAATACACAGTAACCCCCTTTAGGCAGGCAAATGTATGCAATAATCAGAAATCATCCTATGCTGGAAAATTTTCAAAAATCAATGTGAAATACCACTTTGGTATAAAATTCACAGGAATCAAAGAAATTCTCTATGACAGGGATATCACAAGCCCATAATTAAAATATTTTATCATACAATTAATAATAGGTATGCACAAATAATTAGCCCACCATGATATGTAATTTCACCATGCACCTCAGATGACAAAATTTATTGCATTCTAAACAGTTCACAAAATAACAACTAACACAATTTGATTTCACAAATTAAATCTTATACATAAGATTATTTAAACTGATTTAAATTAATTTGTTATAAATTATGTCCAAATACTAAGATGATAATAAAAATACAATAATAATAAATATAAAAGTATTAAAATACAAATAGTACAAATAAGAAACTAAATATAACCAAACATGTTTTCAATCTTGTAAAATTACTACTAATAGCTATATTGTAACTGTCTCATATTTGATTAGCACTATTTTCTATAATTTAAGCTATTTGTGATTGAAAATAACTTTATCCATTCCCAAATCATGTTCTCCTTTAGCTGCAAAGTAGGAAGTGGTGGGGAATTGATGGGTACCAATAAGTGACGAATGAAGACATCAAGAAATACATAATTATACCAATTAAAGCTAAAGTCCTTGAGGGCTCATGTATCGATGGTTGAACTATCTATGCCACCACCTCCACCTCTTTTTCAACTCTTTTAAGATTCTCTGTTTTTTTCATTACTACTGAATACTTGTCACGCCCCATTTTAGAACACGTGACTGACGTAGGGAATTATCCTTTAGGTAATTACCTACCAGTCTAAAATACCAATGCAATTAATGCCATTCAAAATCACCCTTAAATGAAAATAAAGTTGAAACACACCTTCAATAAAA
>JASKGM010095906.1:0-12833 GCA_034509205.1 Ceratonia siliqua
TTTATTTTATTTTTATTTTATGTGGAGTTGTGGTAGTTTCAGGCATGGTGCTAATACTTGTTCTTCGTCTTTTGATCTTTACATAGGTGATGGACACGAACACGACAATTTGATGAAGTCCTACCAACCAAGGCATATGACTGATCCTTTTGCCAATACATATAATTTTGGGTGGAGAAATTGTGATAATTTCTCCTAGACTAACAATAACTCAAGATATACTCAAAACTCATGGTCGAGTCAATATCAAAGCCAAGTTGGACCACCCAATCAATTTGGAAAATCAACATTGGAAGAAAACTTGAATGCCTTTATTCAAGCTAATAGAGGAGCCCATGAAAGTTATGAGCAAAGCATGAATTCTCCACCCAATCAATTTAGGAAACCAACATTGGAAGAAAACTTAAATGACTTTATTCAAGTAACTAGAGAAAACTTTGAAAGAAATGAGCAAAGGATGGATTCCTTAGAAGGTTCAATAAAGAGGGTGGAAATAAAAATTGGGCAAATTGTGGAACAGTTACAAGGCCATCAACAAGAAAAGTTACACAAATTGAGACCGTATAGTGCTTCCTTGAGACAACAAACATGGTGATGAAATTGATTGTGAAGAAATCCCGGAGGTTGGCTCATGTACACAACTTCAGAGAGATTGACCCTGCAGGAAGGCATTATTCACATCCATTTGACGAAGAGAGCCATTAAAGAAAGCTACATTGAGTATAATTTTTATAGTTTGTGGTTTGATGACAGTACTGTAAGTTTCAAAATAATACACACCAGAGCATTGATGAAAACCCTTTGCAATAAGGCGAGTACCGAGAGATGGAACCAGCAGGGTTATGTTTGATACGAAATAGCCATTTATTGCCCACTACTTTATAGGCTAGATGAGAGGGAACAAGGTCCTATGTGCCATTTTGCATAAGTACAGTGAATTCCTTGGACATAACCTATTGCCAGTGGGGTGATTTTAATGCCTGGGTGACACAGGTTGGTTCCAGAGCTTCAGGGAGAGGAAAATTGGTCATTGCATAAGCTTGGTTAGGCTTGCAAATGTTATTTTTGGAGTGGGTAGTCATGGGGTGAGTGTTTGGAGCATGGTGTTAGGAGAAAGGAAGATCCGTGTAGCGTTGTTGGAAGTGTTGTGTCTCGGGTCCTCTATTGCTGAGGTGGAGGTGTTAGCATGTGTTGATGAGGAGTATTGTTCATGAAGAGGTTAGGGAATTGATAATGGGATAGAGGAGTGGTTGAGGCTGGAAGTGATTTGATCGACTAGTTGGTGGGGCTATGGATTGGGTCAAAGAAGTGGGGGAATGGTTTGAAATATTTAAATCAAGTGGAGAGAGAATAGTAGATAAGGATGGACAATGAAAGGAAACTAAATCATGAGGAGATTACATGGATGAGATGGCAGGAGGAGGTTTATCCATGAGGGATGTTGAAGAGGTTGAAAAGGGATAAACATCTAAAAATTGCACTTGTCTAGAGATATAAGACTTTTTATTTTGAAAATCAAAACAGACGAAGGCACTTTGTGAGGTTGAGTAACCAAGGAAAACACAAGAGATAGCCTAGGCTGGAGTTTGGTTTTAACATACGGTTTTAGCCAGGGAAAACACAAGCATCCAAAGATTTTAAGTTTGAGATAATTAGATGGCTTGTTAAATAAAATAGAGGGTGTTGGCTTCTGATTAAGAAGATAAGCAGAGATTTTTACTGCAAATGACCAGAAATTAGAAGGAAGAGAAGCATGATTTAAGAGACACTGGGTTGTTTCAGTTAAATGTTTGTGTTTGCATTCAGAGAGTCCATTGTGTTCAGGGATGTGGGGAGTTGTTAAATGTGAGATACCATGATGGAGTCCAATATATTTGCCACCATTATCTGAATAAATTGCCTTTATTTTTGAATTAAAAGTCTTCTTTACAAGAGCCTTAAACGTTGGAAAGAGAAGAGAGACATCAGATTTTCGTTTTAAAGGAAATAGCTAGCTATATCGTGAAACATGGTCAATAAAAGTTACATAAAAACGATAACCATCAATTGAAGAAATTGGAGTTGGACCCTAAACATCAGAGTACACAAGTTCTAAAGATCCAGAACTTGAAATACTATACTTATTAAATGACAACTTGTGACTTTTATTTTGATAACAATCAACACATGAAACAAGGGATAAGTTTGACATAGGCATATTCTGGGAACACAGCACTTGATGTAAGGTGACTGAACAAGGATGATCGAGCCTATGATGCCAACGAAGAGAGGAAGGCTTAGGGGAGGAGATAGCAGTGTAAGAGATGGAAGAGAGGAAGGTGGCGTGAATGTATCTTGTAGAGATTTTGTTCATTCCGACCTTGCAACAATGTTTGGTCCGTGTTCAAGGACTTGACCTAAAAGTGGGAAGGGAAAAATTCAACAGAGATGTTATTATGTTTGCACAATTGATTAACTGAGATAAGATTTTCATGGATGGAGGGAACATAGAGAATATCAGAAAGTTTGAGAGACGAAGAAAGAGGTGAGGAACCCATGTGAGTAATTGGAAGTGAATTACCATTTGAATCAGTCAAGGATTCAGAGCCATGACATTATGTGGAGATAGCCAATTTACCAAAGTCATTTATAATGTGATGAGTGGCCCCGGAGTCAACAATCCATTAATTCTCGGTACAAAGGAATGGCAGAGGCAACATTGGGGAAAGGTAAGACATGCAGATTATTGGTGATTTTGAAGCAGTATTTAGCAATGTGGTCTCTCTTGTTGCAGTATTGGCAAATTATGGGAGTGGATGGCTTGCGATTGGGATCATTGTTTTAGTTGTTGGAGGAGGGGTAGGAAGAGCGATGGTTTTTGGTTGAGTGGAAGGTATTTTGGGGGTAGTGAGGAGAATGATTGTGCTTCTTGACATGGTGTGCAATGATAGGAAGCTCAGTGGCTTTTTCATGCTTTTTCAAGTTTGTTTTATGGTCAACCAGCATGTCATAGAGCTCATCAAAGGATACAGGGTTCTCTCTAACCCGAAGTGTAGAAGAAATATCTCTGTAATCAGCACCGAGTCCACTAAGACAGTGAAGAATGAGATCAAGCTCATCAAGGGGGTGACCCATGATGGTCAGTTCATCTGCAATGCCTTTGATAGTACGCAAACATTCAGAAACAGAAGAGGTACCTTTTGTGAGGTTAGACAAACACTGTTTTAAAGACATAACATGAGAACGAGAGAGATTTGCAAAGGCTCAGCGCAGCTGGTCCCAAGCAGCTTGAGAGGTTTCAGCTTGGGAGATAACTGCACGGGTATATGGGTCACAAGAGGCCATGATAGCCAAGAGCAAGGAATGGTCTTGCCGAGTCCAAAATGTGTACAAAGGATTTTCAATATCTATCCTAGCATGCGCAACAGTAGGCAGAGGAGAGGGAATGGATCTGGTGATGTAGCCAACGAGACCATAACCAATAAGCATGGAGCGCATCTGCTTTGCCCAAGCAACATAGTTGTTGTGGGTGAGCTTGATAACAAGGTTTGAAACATTAATGGTGACCAGATCAGCAGCTATGGTGGTAGGATGGTTGAAGGGAATGGAGTGAATGGATGATGAAGACATACTGAAGGTCGAAAAAGAGAAGGATCAAAGGGCTTGTGAAAGCTTTGTTTTAATGCACTGATACCATAAACGAGATAAATAAAATGAATGGAAAAGGGTTATAATATTATTGAGTGTAAGTGTATCTATATATACACAGATATACAAGTATAAACTATTTGAATTTGAATACAGGGAGAGGCTAACACTAGATAACGAAAGTTTGTTACAGGGACTTTGACTAAGTAGAATTTGACTAGGCAGAGTCAAGTGGTAACTACTTATTTAGTTTCTAGATGCTTCTAATTATTGATCCTATATGGTTTCTGTCATTTGACTATGAGTTTCTAATAATTGTAATGAAGCAATAGTGAAATTGATTTGTTTAATGGCAGGTTGACAATTGCATTAGTGATGCTATTTCGGAAGGAGAATGGGTATGATCACTGCTATTGGTGTCATTACCTAACATGTGTCCCAACTTCTAAGTAGAATTGCGATGACAATTAAAACAGAGAGGGCTTGGGTTTCTGTGTTCATGAGGAATACCTTATATGTAAAGCTTTAGCTTATAGAAAGTAGATTTGCTTATCTTTTTTGTTTTCTGATTTCTTCAATATTAATTATTGGTCTGTTTTTTGTGGATTTATGGATACTCTTTATATTATTTGTACATGAATCCATTTTCCATCTCATTTCTCTCTCAATTGCCTATTTATATTCTAATGTACAGCTAACTCATAAAATCTTACTAGAGGATCAAAGGCCCAAAATGTAACAAATAGTTGAAAATTTTAAATGGCTTTACTAGAGGATCATAAATATTAAGTAAAAATAATTTTGTAATACGATTATAATTATTTATTAATTAAATTCTAAAATTTATTTTTTTAAATCATTATCATTTCAAAATTTAATTTTTTAATTTTTTTAAATTTCATAAAATTGTAAATCTAAACTTCACAACAAAAATTAATTAAAAAAATTATTTTTTTTAATTTTACCACAAAAATATAATATTCAAATTTTATATTAAAAGTCATTTTCTATTCAAATATGATGAAAAAAAGTCATTTTTCAAGTTTTTTTAGTAATTTTATCAATCATAAGTTCTTTTACAGTTTTACATCGAAATATATTTTTTAATTCAAAAGTCTTTTTCAATTACTGTATCCAAACACAAAATAATTTTTCATTCTAAAAAAGACATTCTTCTTAAAGAAGAAGGAGAAAAATTATTCTATAATAAGTTCAAATAAACATGCCCTTACCCTTGCTTTGTTTAGGAGTTTAATGTGAAAATGGACAAAAATTTCAGTCTTTTTATTTGAAAGTTTAAATAAAAGTGAATGGAATGGTAAACATTACATATACAAAATTACAATACAATCCTCATTTAAAATAGAATAAAAATTAAAGTTATCAAAATGGATTGGTCCTGTTAGGTTGTCTAGTCCCGCATGCAAATGGAGCAGCTTGAGTTGATATATTCCCAACCCACCAAAATGGCAAGTCAAGGCGAGCTAGCTTGTCTTTTTTTTTTTTTTGTTAGATGTTTCCTGTGTATAAATTGGCCAAGCATTCTTCTATCCATTTGTGTTTTATTGATAAATATTGATGTAATTTATCTAAGTTCCACATTAAGTGTAGTATATATATTTATGAGTTAAACATTTTGAATGACAAAGAAATATAGAATATTAATATGTCTATCTTGGCCATTGGCTATCTTGTTGAAACTATATCAATAAATAAATGGTGGCCTTGAATTGATGTAGGAGAATATTCATTATTGTGTTAAGGGGCTATTAATTGAAATTACTAAAAGTTCAAAGTTGTATAATACATTGAATTCTTATTTTAATTTTAATTACTAACCCCATAGCTCACTAGGTGGTGGGTTGGGTTGGAGTTTTTCTAGCCCTCTATTTTGGCAGGCCAACTAGCGCTTTTTGGTTTCCACCTTGACTCACCCTAACAGCTCTAATAAAAATTCAATAAACATCACAATATGTGCATTCAAATATTAATTTAAATGAAGAAATAAATTACAATTCCAAAATTATAATAATCATAATAACACAATAAATAGAAATTATATTTGAGGATGAAAACTTAATGCATGTCACACATGATTTAAAGGAAAGAATGATAATTTCATATGAAAAATTAGATTTAGGGATGATAATTCGGTATAAAAAAAAATCATATTTGAGAAAAGGGATGCAAGCATTTGCAAAATTATAAATTTAAAGGAATATATATATAATATATTAGATTATAAAATTAAAGGGCAAAAATATCAATAAATAAATAAAAATAAGTGTTCCTCCTCTTTATTCTTCAATTTATGAGATAACAAAAATTGACATTTTTAAAGGGAAGGAATGGAAATGATTCCCCTCCTATTCCTTTCCCCTCCTTAAGCTTTAAAATTTACAAAGAAGGCAAGAAGTTCCTATTTCATTGGTTTCTATTCCATTTTATTGATTTTTATCCTTTTAAACACACTGTAAGATACAAGATATGAAGAAGTCTTTTGTAATTAATATATACGTTTAATTATATTTTTTATCCTTATAATTTATTAAAATTATAATTTTAGTTATCATAATTTCATTTTAAATAATATGTCTCCCTAGTTTCATCGCAATTATAGTTTTGGTCTCTCAATTAACTTTTCATCTAACTTTTAGAAGTCATTACTAGCATAAACACAAAAATTAACACGTCATCAAAAAATATTGTCAACTACCAAACAAGTGAACACCCCGAAAGTCTTCAACATCCCCCCGAAGTCAAACGTCTGCGAGCGTTAGTTGTTTTTTCTTGAAATGCATTCCCTTGACTTCGGTCTAGTTAGAAAGGAAGGAAATCGATCTCCATGAGTACCAAGAAACCAAATCCAGATGAATTTTGTATTTGACCTGAACTTAGGAGGCTCAGCACCTTCCACACTGGAGGATCAGATAGAAATTGATAAAAAGGGAACAGGGTATGCTCAGTGGTCTATAAAGAGAAAGTCTTCAATCTACCGGAAATTAAGATTTTTATCAAACCATGGGTTTCAAGCGTAACCCCCCCACTACCAGAAATAGGGGGTTTATTGAAGGAGTCTGAAAAACAGAAATGAATTTGTGAAGTTCTCATTCTAGTACTTACTGTTCCGAAAGGCTGGGAAGGAAGACGGAGATAGCGAGACTACATCTCCATAGCAAGAATCCTCTGCTCCACCCCAATTAAGACAAAAAAAATCTATCTCCTTCATTCGAACATCAAAATCAGAAGCCACACCAGGTAGCTCCCATCACTTCGACAGTCCAGAGTGCTCATGGTCAATAGTAAAATTGGAAGGTCAAAGCAATGGCCAGTCTAGGCATCGACAATTGACTTCTTTTGTTGACCGGGTTATCTTTGACAAGTAAAGTTCATTAAACATGATGGGCTTACCCACCCTTCATAATCTAAGCCTGCAGGCTATGACCTCAACAAATATTGCAAATTCCATCGTTATGTTACGTTGGGTATAGCATTAACAGAGGCTTAGCTTTTAGGCATTTTTTTTTCAATACCTCATATGTAAGTGTAAGATCCAACTTGATGGGAATTCTATCCAACCCTCAACATCCACCGCTGCTCCATTGAACATTTTTTTTAAATCTATTTTTATTTTTTTAATTATATATTATTCTTATATATATTATTTAAAATATGGAATGCTAAAATTTAATTATATTATATATTTAATTAATATAATTTATTACATAATATATAAAATAAAAAATAATTATTAAATATATAAAATATATATTTTAATAAAATTATATATATATATATATATTTAATAACTTTCTCTTCACATATTAGGAATTGGGTTCGTGAACCATGTGAAAAAAGAGGGCAAGGCTCCTATAGAGAGCCAAACGTCTTCAAGCATGCCCTGCCATTTGGATTGGAGAATTTATGGAGGAAATCGGGTTTTAAATTTCCAGAAACCACACGATTATATAGCCAAAGGGAATACGCCGTGGGATTGATGCCAAAGAATCCACAGCTATCGAATCAGTATCACATTGGTCGGAAAGAGCTCTCCCTATTACGCATAGCCCTTTATTGGGCAAAATGCATCAGAATATACGGGTTGACATTCACTTAGAATAACCGCCGTTGTCTCTTTCCTTTCCTGCTTCCTCTGCTACAAAATCTGGTGTTAGTTGAATAGCCGTTGCTATTGAATCCGATGCTCGAGAGGAAGGCAATGAAATTGTTGATGCATCGAATGCCATCGAATATTTATTTTACTACCTTTAAAGTATTACTTATTAAGTGAGAATTAAATTTGTTTCCTATGATAATATGATATAATATAAAACAAATGATATTAAAAATTAAAAATTGATATACTGATATTTATAACAATTATATATGTATATTAAAATTTTTATTTGAATTTATAAAAAATGATAGCCACAACTCACATGGAAATATTTACTAGTACAACCACAATCATAGTAATTATTACATAATTCAATTTGCAATCACATTCGCACTTTATAACCTATCATAAGCATCATGTTTCCCACATAATGGTCAGACTTTAGAGCAATTCAATCACTTAAAACAAATCCAAAAAAAAAAAATCCACTAAAAGAAAGATAATAATTATTTGGGACTGTCATAAAGAGAGAAAGGCATGAGATATATATTCTTTTAAATGGTAGAGCTTTTAGATAGTGACCTAGGTAGGGAAAGGAGGAAAAAACTCAAATAAAGTATGTGCATTAGATTCTCTAATACTCCCTCCGTTTCAAATTATCTGTCGTTTTAGCATCTTTATTTTGTTTCAAATTATCTGTCGTTTTACATTACCAATGAAGCATTAATTGTTACTTTTTCAACATTATCCCTATTTATGTTATCTTCAATAGAGTAATAACAAGAGTTTAAATTGACTTTAATAAGGGTAATTTAGTCAAGTACACTTATATTTTGCTAGAATTGAGGCTATTTAATAGTTACCTTAATTCTTGTGCCATTACCTTAAACGACAAATAATTTGAAACGGAGGGAGTAAATATTAATTAAAGTAGTTGAGTTAGTTGAGTGAAAATATTTGTCACACATCTCATTAATTGATGGAGGGTCATGATGGCTGCCATTTATTGATTGGAGAATTAATAAATTTCTAAAACTATTTACTTAAGTTTTGTTGGGGAAGTGGTGTTGCATCTAAATATAATTCTGGTGAAGGAGTATAGTTATCATATATATTAGAGAAGACAAGCATCTCTACATTGAAGAAAATTCTTATAGAATAGAATTTTTTGCTCTTTGTTCATCATTCTCTATGGAGTGTTGGGAGGAAGGCCAATTATCCTGCAGCAACGAATCTCACATACCAAAAGACAAGCATCAAGTGCTACTGTTATGTCCCATATTGTCAGGAACTCACTTAGCATATGAGTTTAATAGATCCTTGGACATCCTCCATTCACGAGCTATTTTTTGGGAATGAGTTCTACCTAAGGAGTTGTTTGTACATTGGTGCCTTCATTGAGATCCGGTGCAATGCAAAAGAGAGCTACCTGGTGCTTGATAAGGTTTGGAGCAAAGCCATTCGAAGAGAAAAAAGAGGGAAAAATGGCTTCCTAGTGTCAAGAATAGTCCGAAGTGAGAGCCGTTCTGCTTTTCAAGGATGGACCACATCGTCAGGAGCTCACTTGGCATGTGGGTTTAGTAAGCCCTTGGGTACCCTCTTCTCATGAGCTAGCTTTAAGGGTTGAGTTGTGCCCTAGGTGTTACTAAACTGCTGTTTTCCAATTAAAAGACTTTCTTAACCATGTGAACTATTTTGGTTACAAAATGTCCTTGTCGAGCTGGGTTTCAAACTCCCATCCTCTCTAGTCATTCATTTGGACAACATCAGAGCTACCTATCTATGTTCTAACCTTGTTTTTCATTCAAGAATGAAGCACATCTCTATTGATTATCACTTTGTTCGTGAATTAGTGGCAGCCCCACTCTGTGTGTTTCTCATATTCCATCCCAGTAGTAGATTATTAACTTTCTAACAAAACCTGGGCCACATTTTTAGACATTAAAATCCAAGATTGGTATCATTGATCCCACCTCCATCTTGCGAGGGTGTAAAGGAGTAACTATTACATGACCATCACATGACTCCACTTTATCTATTGAATATACCATCATTATCCTCTCCCATAATTCTCTTCTGTAATCAGTTCAAATGTACATATTCAAATATAGGATAATTGCTTTGTTTGTTACACAAGAGTCTGTATATATATCCATTGTAACACAACAAATATAATACAATTTTCCATTATATCATTTTATCTTTAATGTTGACGTTCACATTCTTTTATACATCCTCACAAGTGTTTCTGGTAAAACCTTCTATGATGTATTACACTTAGCCATAGAAGGGGATTTGACATGTTTAAGAGAGGGGTCCACTACAGGAGTTCCACTATAGGAGTTTTGTTTCTCTTTTATTTTCAGTTTATTATTTATTGATTTATCTAATTGCCCTTATTAGGTAATATCTTATTTTATTTAATTTAAGGGCTAAGAGTCCTTTTTCATTTAAACTAGGATTAGGAGTCATTTTTCATTTAAACTAGGATACCATAGCCTATAAAGGTTATTGCTAAGGACGTCAAGTGAAAATTTGTTATAATTAATAAAGCTGTAGTTTTTCTTTAAAGAGTTTTCTCTCTGTTTTCTGATAGATTTCAAATTTTGGATAATTAACATTTGTCAATTCCCTTTTACTTTACTTCTGTCTATATCAATGAGTATCAGAGCACAAATTTATCGAGGTTTAATGGCCAATCACGAAGGAGAAGGTGAAAGGCCCATTTACATTAATTGTGAGATAGATGCCGTTTGAGCTACAGTTGACTCACATGGATAGCAATTGACCAAAATTTGAAATTGCTAGCTGACTTGAGTCTTAAAATTGATGGAAGAGGGGCTGACATGGGCATAGGAGCTGTGGGACTTGCCCACAACCTAAACACTCTAAATACTAGAGCTAGAAGGGTCGACAAAGTATAATTGACCCTGTAATGGGACAAAATACCCGAGGGAGAGATTTTCAAGAATTAGAACAACATGAGAGACAAGGTTTTCATTATAGGAATTAAAGAAGGATGGTGCATTTTGATTTAGAATTCAAGAAAGAAGCTGAATTGGATCAAGACCTCTATAGGGGACAATATATAGAGGCTATGATAATTACCAAAGAGGCCAAATATGAATTATGATGATCAAGGTTTCCATAAGGGATAGTATAGGTGATATGATAATTATCAAAGAGGTCAAATAGGAATTATGATGACTATAAATTGAAAGCTAACATTCTTAATTTCTATGAAGACATTCACATTGAGGGTTTTCTTGACTGGGTGTCAGAGGTTAAAAGGTTCTTTCAGATGATGGAGGTCCTAAAGGAGCGAATGGTGAAGTTAGTAGCCTTTAAGCTTAAGAGTAGAGCTACAGTATGATGACATCAATTGCAAAGAACTAGACGGCGTCAGGGGTAGAATACAATCCATACTTAAAGAAGGATGAAGCAATTACTTATGGAGAGAATTTTGCCTCTAGATTATGAACAACATCTCTTTCAGTTATACTAGAGTTGTGTACAAGGAAATATATCAGTAACAGAATATACTGATGAGTTTACCAGGTTATCCATGAGAAATAATTTGAATGAGACTGAGCATCAGCGAGTAGCCCGTTATTTACATGGTTTAAAGGTCGATATTCGAGAAAGGATTAGGCTACAGTATTTTTGGATGGTGGAGGAGGCACAATATGGCTTTAAATGTAGAGATATTAGAAAGGACAGATGGTAGACAGAGTTATCCAAAGAGAGTGTGGGGAGAGAATAACACTTCAGGTGGGGGTGAGACACCACAACCTACTCTCCCAGAATAGCCTAAGCCTACAAGAACCCATGTAAACACCTGATTTTTTCCAAGTGATTTTTAAAAAATTGGGAAATAAATAAAAAATAAAAGAAAAAAGAAAAATTTTAATTAAGAAAAATACAAAAATAATAAATAGGAAAAGCATTAATAATGAAAAAAATTCAAAATGAAAGAGAAAATAAAATAAAAGTGAAAAGACCAAAAATAATAAAAGAAAAAGAGAGAATTAAAAATAGAAAAGAAAAGAAAAAAAGAAACCCCAATTCCTTTTCAACCCAATTCTTTCTTTTATTTTTTTAGCCCACTTTTTTTTTTTTATTAAGCCATCAGCCCAACTACTTCAACCCAAATCCCTCACTTAGCCTAGCCCATGTCAATTGGCCCAAAAGTACCCTAACTCGGACCAATTTTCTAATCCAACCCACCTCCCTCACTTAACATAGCCAAAATCCTTTCACCTATCCATTCAGAAACCCTAGCTACCCCATCTTTAGATTTGGTTCCCCATCTTTCTTTCTCTCATCTTCACACCATCAATCCCTTTTTCCCATCACCATGATTTCATCTGCCTTTCCACCTCAAGCTCACCGTCCTATCATCTTAATGGAAGCACCTATGTTCTCCTTCCACTTACTTTTGAAATCTGAAATAGCTCACTGTGAACCCGTTCGATTCTCCTTAAAGCAGGAGATAAGTCATTCCGTTGAAGCCAAAAGGAATTTTGGAAGTTCAGTGCAGTGTTCGGATGTCATTTTGCCTTGAAGGAGAGTGAAGTTCAGAATAAGAAATGTTCCTTTAATCTGAAGACAATATTCTTAGCTTCAAATTAAAGGAAAAGGGGAAGAAGAGAGAAGATTTCAACTGTTACCATGAATAGCCTTCTGCGCAAGTGGAACCCATTGTTCTCCTCACTCTCTCGCAGATAGTCATCACTGGTAGCAGGTAAAATGGTTCTTCATTTTTGATTCCTCTATGCAGTTGGGTTTTTTACTTCTCATCACCATAGTTTTTTATTCCCGCAGTTGTAGATCTAAGAACTAATGTTATTTAGGGGTTTTTCGGGGGGTTAGATTTCTGTTTTCATTGTATAGTTGTTCTTTATGGATCTGTGAAATGCTTGCAGAGTTGAATGGGTGTCATCAAAGCTTTGTTTCCAGACATATAAACTAAATCAGCCCATTACCTTTGGTTTTCCCTCTCTTTGTCACTGTCAAATTGGAGGTATCCCTTTTGGATTCCAGCCGCACTGCTATTCCATTACTTGTAAGTGTTTTTTCTCATTGCATT
>JASKGM010095927.1:0-19045 GCA_034509205.1 Ceratonia siliqua
TAGGTGCTAAATACCTGATCAAAAAACTCATCTGAACCAGGCATATCCTTGCTCTTTGGCAGAACATAATTTTCTGCAACAGCCATAAAAAATAAAACAGGCCATAAGAAGACTGTAAATAAAGAGAAATGATGAACTAAAAAAAGGTAGATAAAAAGGAAAGGAAACCATATAAAGATTAAAAATACCTATCATGTTATTTAGAGCATCAGCTGGTACTTCCTTCCCCATTTCTTTAAATCTTTTATAAGCGCGGAACTTAAGCTCTTCTGGCTTTGGGAATACAACAACAGCAATCTAGAATGACCAAGAAAATTATATTACAATCCACAAAAACAAGTTATCCTCCAATCTCCAACAAAAAACTAGAGAAGTAGCTACCTTCCGATAGTCAGCAAATGGCTTAAGCTTACGCTTCCGCGCACTCTTGAACACATTTGTCTGGTCAATTATGTAATTACGGGGTGTCTCCGCTGCCCTAGACATCAATTTATTAAATACTCCAGTTGCCCGATCCATCAAGCGGTCAAATCTTTCACCATAGTTGTTCTTCCTCATTAGTCCAGGGACCTAAACAAGAATAAGTTTTCATCAATTGATAAACGAAAATGCGGACAAGAAATGATAACTTTAACGTGGCCAGGCCGGTAACTACCTTCATCTGATCAAGAACTAAATTTGTTCCAAGCAATACATAACGCTTCTCTGGTTGCTCTTTCACCCAATTTTCTGCCCAAGTAGTTTTGCCAGAAGCAGGTAATCCCACCATCATTATCACTTCACAATCCCTAGGATCAGAAAAAGTAGGTCCCATAATCAGATTTCTGTCCTCAATCACAGCGGCCCAAGGTTTAAACCCTTCTTCAGGAACAAGTCCATCTTCAACACTGAACTGCATCTGTACTACAACATTTTTCAACAGCACATGTGGAAAGAGTGCTGATTCCCATTGTAAATCTTTTAGAGGAGAATCCACTACTGCTAGACCAGAAGGACCAGAATCAAATTGGATTGCAGTACCCAACCATTTACCATTCTTGGAGAAACCAATGGAAGCCAAGGGTCTACTTTCAAGGTCAATGCAACAGACTACTGTATCACCAATACCAAACTTCTCACCATAATCTGAAAACTTTCCCGCATTTGAAAACTTGCCTGTGCCGCCATATCCAAAGCTGTGCTTCGCTTCCCCAAGGTTTCCTACCATATGATCCCCTCTAGAAAGGCCAAGACGACAAACATGTTGTTGATCAGGAGCAGTGTCCTCCATGTCAACTGGCTGTGCAGAAACAACTTTGCAACCAAAACAATATTTACCTCCAGTTATTCCAACATTAGCCCGGGCACCAGACCAGCAATAAGCAAACCCTTGCTCATGTAGGGCAGATCCAAGAAGACCATTGCCTCCAATAGTAAAATCTAGCAATACATCAATTTTTAGCATCAGAAATCACATGCTCATATTTCTCACTTTGCATTTGCATTTGAACACTAAGAAGACACATTTATATACATAAACATGCCCACACAGAAGACAAGTAGATATCCAAGACTGAGAAAAAACATGGTTGTTCTCCTGAAATGGTTTTCAAGGAAAAAAAAAAGTTTCATTGAAAGAAGAGAAAAGAAAAATAGAAAACAAAGGGCATAAAGTGTGAAAGAAAATTACTCTTAAATATCCTTAGGTATAAACTTGAAAAACTCATTAAAGCTCCACAAGCAGAATAGCACATAGCAATGGAGTCTATCTTATTTCAAAGCCGGAGGAATATAATAAACTTCTCCTTTAAAACTTTAGCATGCATTTTCCACATAAATGCATAAAATTACAGCAAATATTGTCCTCTCATAGAATATTCCCATCTTTCGTTTAGCTAAATATTAGTTCAAGCCTCGCTGAGAAGAAAATCATTAGTTCTATCTATATATATACGTGAAAGATGTTAAATAGTGCCAACAAGAAATGGAGGCTTTTTGGAAACATATGCATAGCAAGTACAGTGACAAATTGGAGACGCATTAACATTTGGACATCAACTACAAAATCTCTTGGAGAACTGGGATTCAGGATTTACAAGCCAATTTTTTTTTTTTTTCCAAGATCAATTCTGTAGGCTCAGAGATTATTATCTTGACTAAATCATATTCTTTTTGAACCTAAATTTTGAACTGGAAGTGTTTACCAAAAAATCAAATATACTCGTCCATTATCATAAGCAACTTCATGAGTGATATTTCACATAGTGATGCTCACGGCAGTGAATGGGAAACTTTAAACAGTTCTAGTCAAGGCGAAATTGCAGAGAAAATTTTTAGAAGGAGAGAGAGAACCCCATTTGGCATGTTACCAGAGTTTATTCACATTGTTATAATACACACCGTACCTGTAACATACAAGAATCATTCAAGATAAGGTTTTGAGATAGTTCCCTAAGTCTTTTATCATGCTCCAGGAAAATTTAATTAAGACTTGAAATCGCACCAAGAGAGATTCAATGCGAATACAAGGAATCCATGATAAGAATAATTAACCAACCGCTCACAGAGTTGAACCAACAATATGCGTTAATACAGAAACGTAACTAATATCAGAGGGAGGTTATCTGAAAGTGACGGTGAAAGAAATTCAATACCTAAGTCACAATCGGCAGGATTGAGAACCACGCGCTGAGACACTTCTGGTTTAGCAGAAGCGGGTGCATCTTTTTCATACCTCGCCTTCTTTGCTTCAAGTACCCCTTCCTTGGGGAGATGGCGTTTTGTGGAAGCCATTTTCGCCAGAACGAAGCTTTACTAAGACAGAGTAGCGCGAAACTGGATAGACGACGAGTTTTCTCGCCTTTTTTGGGGGAAGAAAGAGAAGCTATCTTTTCTTACAAGCAAAAAGCAAAATCGATCCAGGATACTTTTTCTTGGGTCGAATCGATCATTGAGATTGGATTAATCTTTCATTAAACATTAACCGACCTATTTGGTTTGGGTTTGGGTTGCATTATGGGCTGCATTGTTCTGTCCATTTGGTTTTTTTAAAGAAGAAAGTAAAAAAAATATTTTAAATAAATTTATTTATTTCCCTTCTTCTTCACAAAACTGTGTACTTGCTATCATTACTTATTCGTATTTTTTTTATTGGGATTCCATGATGTTCATGTTAGCTTACATTAGCAGTGAACATTTAGCACTTAACGTGTTAATGACTAAATTGACATTTTAGTCCCTAAAAAATATGCCTCCTTTCAATTGACTATTTATATTTTAAAACTCTTCAATTTAATTTATCAAATATATTGTTATCCCTAATTTGGTCCAAACCATTAGCCCACTTAACTAGTGTTGTAAATAAACCGAACTATTTGTAAATAGTTTGAGTGCATAAAAGCTTAGCTTAGTTCAATTCATTCATTAATTGAATAAACTTGAACATACTATAAAACTCATTTAATTAAACGAGTCGAACTTACAAATTTAGTACCTGGCTCGTCTAATTAAACCATCTTGCAAACAACACCATCAAAATCAAATCATACATATAGGGGCGTTAATGTATAAATAATGGACAACCAAAACTCATCACAAGTTTCCATAGGGATGTTCACTGGACAAAATCTCATGAGCAAGTATGTATGTATCGGGACTCATACATCAATATCAAAGAATAATTCAAGAGTTCACCAAGACTCATCAATGGTATTAACTTATGAAAGGATGAATAACCCCAAGACTCATCACATGCATGGTATGCCACACACACATGTATATACATATACACATATATATACATACTTGTGTCTTGACATGTCAATTCAACACTTTTAATTTTTTAATTTTATATGTATCTATTATTACTTAAAAATACAAGAATTAATTTAATATTTTTAAATTACTTACTTTTAGTTTTATATCATGATTAATTGTAAAATATAGTAGTGGGATTTTTAAATTTTACCAAGAGTTATACCCTCTCCTTACTTTTCAAGGGAGTGAATTGATGATGGATAATTTTATTAATTAACTAAAATGTTAGAGTATATGGCCAACAGGCCATGTGGGAATACAATTTAAGGACAATATAGGAACTTAATGAAAAAATTTATACGTTGGTGAAGCCTTCTCTAAACACATATATTAGTATATATATTGTTTGAAAAACATATCCCTAGGTATCAAAGTGTTTAATATTATCTATTTCTTGATTTTGATGAGCCAACTGTGATATAAAAATATGGTTGAGTTAAAGGTTAATATGATTAGTTTAATATATAAACATGAATGGTATAAGCAAAAGCTAATAAACACAATTCTACCAAAGAAATGCGAGAGAAATTATGTGTTACATATGAAGGCACTGATAGAGTACGAGAAACCAAAATTAATATGCTAGTACATGACTATGAACTATTCAACATGAAGGATGACAAAGGAATAGAGGATATATTGAAAAGACTATCTAGCATCATCAATGACCTAGATGCCTTGGGTAAAACCTACTCAAATAAAGAACTTGTACGGAAAGTTCTTTGTGTCTTGTCAAAACCATGGCAAGCAAAAATTGCATTTATTCAAGAAGGAAGGAATATGAACCTGATCACATATGATGAACTCATAGGCAATTTGTTTGCTTATGAGAGCAACTTTATGAAAGATGAAATAGAAAGCAACAAATATTCCAAAAGTTTGTCTTTAAAGCTACAAAAATAGTTGAAAATGAACCAACTGGAGATATCAAAGAAATTGACATGGCCTTCCTCACAAGAAATATGCATAGCTTTTACAAAAGGAAGAATTACTACAATTAGAAGCCTTTATCAAAAGGAGAAATCTCAAAAGATCAAATAACTAGTTTCGAATGTGAAAACCAAGATATGTGAAATTTGATTGTCCTCTTCTAAAAAAAACACCTTCAAAGAAAGAAATATCAAGCTATGGTAGCTAAGTCAACCTGGAGTGAGGAAGATTACTCTGGGTGATTGGACAATGAGCACAAGGAGAATAGGAAAGTAGCCAGTCTCTATCTTATGGTAAGTGATGAGTTTAATGATGAGGCATATGATCTTAATGCTCCTTATACATTTAATGAATTACAATAAGCATTTTGAGTTACTGATTGATGATTCTAAAATGCTTCTTTCAAAATATTCTTCTCTCAATGATGCCTATTCTAGGTGTTGAATGATATGGAATAATTGAATAATGAGGAAAAAGTTTTAGAACAGAAAGTAATTGAATTAGAAGCAAAAAATGATTTTCTAAAAAGAAAGTTGACTTCTTGATGAATGAACTTACAAAATTTACTTTAGGTAAAGAGAAACTAGACATTCTTTTAGGAAAACAAAATGCTCTTTTGATAAAGTTGGAGTGGGGTTTGATTCATCAAAACCTGCGAGGAAGTTCATTGTCACACAACATTGTTCTTATCATATCAAGAAGAGTCCAATTTTTCTTTTCCATAACTACATTATGTTGAAAAGTCCTTGAAGCAGAAAGATTGTGATCAATCTCAAGTGTTTCACAGAAAATTAAGAAGGATCTATTTTCAAATTCTTTCCATGTTCACTTTGAATGCCAGTGATGAAGTAGCCTTTTTCATCTTGAATCCGTTTATAAAATTTTTCAAACACATCAAAGTTTTCATCTTTATGAGCAAGCAAGAAAACACATGTAATTCTTAAGAAATCATCAATCATGACCAAACCATATTTTTTACCTCCAATACTTTGATCTAGTTGTAGAGACATGACATTTTGATCATGAAATTTATTTCACACATTTACTGAATCTTAATTGCTTTATTTTAAAGTATTTTGTATGTCTTTAGCCTTTTTCTCTAGAATTTTAGGTATCTTTTACATTTATTTAATTCTTGGCTATGTTCATTATTTTTGTAGGTGTTTAATTATTATTTGAAGTGATTTAGAGCTGTTGTGAAAAAAAAAAAAAGATTTGGGGCGTAGCTTGAAGATCAAATTCATTTTAAGATGGTCAAGCAACCCCAAACATTGTTTGGTTTTTGAGTGCTACAAACCTCAGTTTTAGATTTTCTTTAGCCTTTAGAAAGATAAGACAAAGGCCTACAACTTTTATGAACAACCCAAAACCTAGTTCATCCATTTGGAAGTCCAAATATAGAAATAGCAGAAGTAGCAGTTATCCAGAAACACATTTTCAACCCAGACCTTGTGTCAGTGTTTGGCCTGTATTTGAAGTTCTAGATGTTTAACTTAAGCAAACTTAGGTGTGTTGGAAACATGAGATAGATATTTACAACTTTCATGAAGGGTTCAATGCCAAATAATTGCTCTAAATGTCTGTCAAAGAGGGCACCACGGCTCTTAATACCCTGCAGCTACGGAGTATTGGAGGCGAAAAGATAGGAGATCAAGAATTCGATTAGGCTTGTTATCATTTTATTTCTAAATCTCTTAACTTATTCCCTTTAAAATTTCAATGTTGATTGTAATTTTGACTTTGGTGTTTAAAACTCTCTAATGGAGTAGATTTTTCTTCTAAGATTACAATTTAGAACCCACATGGAATCTTGAATTGATTTGAGTTTCAATAAATTTCAGTTTTTGTCTCCAATTACTTCCTCTATTATGTGTTTATACTTTTAATCTACTAGCCATAGATTATATTGATATAGGGAACCCTAGGTGATTCGAAAAAGGGATATGGGATTTTGCCATGAATTGAGGGATGTGTGATCATTTAATAGAAGCGATGAGCATGTATAGGATAAGAATATACCTATGCAACACATACAATCATTAATTAGGGAATTGCACTTAATGAATCCCTAGATTAGAGATTGCTCATAAGAATATAGGATAATTATAATTGAGGGTATTTCCATTTAATCTTGGGAAAGATAATTAGATAATTGAGAACCCTGGTTGGTAACTGAGATAATTAACTGCTTTTATTAGGGAGAGAGTTGTGATTGATGAAGTGTGGGGGAAAATTGTTAATGTGAACCTGTAAGATTGAATCACTTGAACCCATAGACAAATTTGAGATACTCACCCAATAAGCCAAAATCGTATTTACAAAAACAATCTAGACCCATTGGAAACTTGTTCCAAGAACCTAGATTGGTTGAATGCCACAAAGGGATTGCCTTTGATAAGTTCTAAAAGAGCATTCAAGAACCAGCATAGAAAATTAAGTCTCACGATTTTAATTCACCAAAATTTGATAACAAAGTGTTTTTACCCCTTTGTGTGGTGGCTTAAGAAACCCTAATTTGAAAACTAACCAGGCCCAAACACAAGAAAGTAGGCCTCCAACTACACTAAAAGGCTAGCTAAAAAATGGCTAAAAGGTTAGCCCAAAGTCACGACCAAAGTGGCTAAAACAAAAAGATAAATTTAGCCTAAAAATTGTACTACCCAATTAAAATATTAAGGCCCAAATAAGATTAAGCAATTGCAATAAGGCCTAATTTCATAGGAAATATTAATAATCCTCAACAACTTGAATTATGTGAATCCGGCTTGGTTCCTCCTCTTTCAGGATCCTCTTGAATATTGGTGCTATGCTAGGAGAATTAAAAGCCTCGGCCCAAGTAGCTTGAGTAAGTCCTTGCATTGCTTCCTTGATCTTCATGGCTCGTAATATCATTATTAGTCTATCTTGAACATGCAAGGATCTTTGATATTTGGCCTACCATGATATCCATTAATTGTAGTCCTAAGCCTTTTCAAATTAGAATTCTTTCATCTCTAGTCAAATGCTATCGTAATAGTAGATTAATTAGATTGATTTAATTAATGTGAATCAATTAATTTCTAGTTTGATTAAATTTGGGGAAGAGAAGTTTAATAGTTAATGAATTACTACAGTTCCTCCTGGGAACGATCACTTACTCACACTTTATTACGTGTTGCGATTACATGCACTTGAATAGCATAGTATTTTCATTAACAAGTGGCATCATTGCCAGGGAGTTGTTTTACTATTTTGTTAATATTAAGATTAATTTCTTGATTTTAACTTAGGCTTCTTTTATTTTTCAAAGACCTTAATTAGTTGCATGCCTTCCATAAGCAAGGATACTCTCATGTTTTATCTTGAGATCGAAAAGACTTATAGAAGGAATAGAAAATAGGGAGTTCAGACAATGAATCAATCACCTGTAATGGATTTGGTACCAAATACAGAGCTACCCCGAGTAATTTAGGATTATTCTATCCCTCAAGTGGATGAAGCTCAGTCTAGTATTATCTAGCTGCCCGTTAATGGAAATAATTTTGAGATCAAGCTGATTATCATCAAAATGCTTCAATCACTACAGTTAGGGGTATGACACATGAGAATCTACATCAGCGCATTAAAATTTTTCTAGAGCTATGTATACTTTCAAGAATAATGGGGTATCTACTAAAGCCATAAGACTAAGGCTTTTCCCTTTCTCACTAATTAGGGACCAGGGAAAGATGTGACTAGACTCCTTACCAACTAACTCTATCACCATGTGGGAAATGTTGGCCCATATGTTTTTGATCAAATATTTTCCATTGGCTAAGATAGCTAAATGAAGGTGTGATATCATCTCATTCGAGTAGCTGGATTAGGAAATACTCTATAAGGTGTGGGAAAGATTCAAGAATCTTTTAAGGAAACGCCCACATCTTGGTTTGAAAAGTGATTACAAGTATAAAAACATTCTATAATGGGTTGAATGGTTTCTTGAGGTCCACCATAGATGCCATAGCAGGTGGTGCACTTTTAGCTAAGTCCGAGGATACTCTACTGGAAGAGATGACTGCCAATAATTACTAGTGGCATACTAAAAGGTTTATGACTAGGAAGGTAACTAGCACTCATGAAGTTGACACAAATACATCCTTAGTAGCATAAGTAGCAGCCTTGACCAAGAAAATAGATAGTTTGGTATATCAGACATGGTAGATTCCTTTGGTTGTTTATGAATTATGTGGGAGCAACCATGCTTATGAGCAATGCATCATAAGTTATAAGTCGATACAGTATGTAAGCAATTTTAACTGACAACAGAACAACCTCTATTCAAGTAACTATAATCTAGGGTGGAGGAATCACCTCAACTTATCGTGGGGTAATAACCAAGGAGTACCACAAACTATGAAGCCTAGCCACTCACCAGGTTTCTAGCCTCAAGTAGTATCACATGCTCTTAATCAAGAGACGAAGTCTTCCTTGGAGGAAGCAATGATGCAAATGGCTAATAACACCAATCAATTCATGATTGAGACTAGGACTTACCTCCAAGAGACTAAAACACAATTACAGAGTCAAGATGCATCTATAAAAAATCTTAAGATTTAGTTGGATCAGTTAGCTACTAATTTGAACAACCAACCACAGGTACCCTATATAGTAACACAGAAACCAATCTTAGGAACGGGTCTATTGAGTAATGCAAGGTAGTAACATTAAGTAGTGGTACAATGTTACCTGAGGTAGAGAGAAAAACCAGCATCACCTCAAGAATGTAGATGAAAGGAAACTAAATTGGAAGTTAATGAGAATCCGAAGAGTGATATTATGTATGAATAAAGGTGTTAAATGGGTTGGCTCAGCTCAGCCCATAAGGCTAAACACCATATTTGGGCTAGGCTGAATTTTGATCGGACTAGCATATTATTAGCCTAACCTTTTGCCAGCCCATTGGGCTATCGAGCTAGCCTAGCCCTGAACTAATATTAAACGAAATTATATTGCTAAATTAGATGTGACCTCCTACTTAATATGTTGCTATTTTTTTCCCTACACTAAGCTTCAAACCTATAGATCTGTAATGCAAAATAATAGCAATATGCATAAAATAGGATAACAAATGATTCCAAACAACAGAAAGTTTCAAGCTTTTTAAAATATTAGGTTTCACTTTCATGAATATAGGGGTAAAAGAAAAAGTTATGATTGACAAAGGTAAAGAATTAATGGGAGGCTGCACTTAATGCTAAAGAGGTAAGCATATAAATAAAAAGTGACCCAAAAAAAAAATCATAGATAGTTTGAAAAAAGCATTAAATAAACAAGCAACCGAAAATAAATGCATTCTTTAATGATCAACACAGAGTGTAGAAGCACAGACAAGACAAGCAAGCATGAATTTATCCAAATCATACTCATGTATACACAATTTCACACACAGATGCATTAACTTATAGCTACATTTATATCTTTGACATACTACGAAACGTGAGAACAATACGAATTATCCTACACCAGTAGCTTGCATGGAAAATGAAGCAAAGCATAGCTGAAAACACACAACAAACTGTAGTAGAATTAATTTATGGGAGCAAAAATTTCTTTCAAGCATTTTATCAAATACATTATGTACATTACCAATAACCAATAGCCAAACCCAAAATTGAGCAACGAACAATAGGTTAGTAGCCTCAAAACAAAAACTAAAGCATTCAAAATGATTAAAGAGTTACTAGAAGGTAACCATTGGTTCAAAAATCAAAATTACCTTTGTTTGGAAAACTTTTGACTATTGAGCCTCAATTTTTTCGTTCCACAAGCGTTCCCAAAAAAATGAAAAAATGAAAACAAAAGCTAAAAGATAACGGTGCAGTGGCGTGAAACTTGAGAGAGAGCTTTCAATGTGGCTTTTGATTTTTGAACTACACTGCTAAAAAATAAAATAAAAAGAATAACTATAAAAAGTAAAACATAATATGTACTGTGGCTACTGAGATTCAAACCATGTCTCCAAGAAGACAATAGTTCTTACCATTAAGCTACAGCTGCATATTTGTGGTATAGTGTTACTAAGGCTTCCTTTAACGTTTTTTGGTTAGCTTGTCAAGCTAATAAGGCCAACCTGACTTAGCCTGATTTGGGTTACTGGTTCGATTGGGTAAGGCCGAAAAAGCCCAAATCATTTCAGACCAATGTCTTAAAGCCCAGCCTTTTTTTTTTTTGGGTCAATTTCGAGCTAGCCCATTGGGCTAGGCTCATTTTACCAACTCTAAGTCTGAATGCAAATGTAAAGATAAGGTCATAATCACTACTTGACCACTACCATTCCCTCAGAGAGTGCAGAAGAAGAAATTTGATACATAGTTTTCTAAATTATGGAAGGTATTTAAAAAGCTTCATATCAATATCCACTTCACAGATATTTTGGAATACATGCCTAGCCATGTTAAGTTCATGAAGAAAATATTGTCTAAGAAGAGGAAATTAGAGGACCATGAGACAGTAGCTCTCATTGAGGAATGCAGTATCATCCTTCAAAAGAAACTACCTCCTAAACTTAAGGACCCTGGAAGTTTCAACATTCCATGTACAATAGGAAACCAATTCTTAGGTAAAGCATTATATGACTTGGGAGTTAGCATCAACTTAATGTCACTATCAGTTTACCAGAAATTGAGGTTGACTGAAGCAAACCCTACGAATGTAACTTTGCAACCAACAGACATATCAATCACAAATCCTAAGGGAATTGTGGAAAATTTTTTAGTTAAAGTGGAAAAGTTTATCTTCCTAGTTGACTTTGTTGTCTTAGATATGGAGAAAGATCACTCGGTCCCTATAATCTTAAGGAGACCTTTCCTAGCAACAAAAATAACTTTGATTTATGTGAAAAAAGGCAAACTCACTATGAGAGTTCAAAACCAGGAGGCCACTTTCTATGTTTTTAAGGCCATGGAATTCCATAAGGAATCTAAGAACTGCTTCATGGTACAGACAGTAAGTGATGATGCTGATAATGTTGGTATGGATATTTATCCTGGTGAATTTCGTGATCACAGTATCTTGGGTTCATAATTCAGATCCTAGAGAATATGAGCAATTACTGAATACTGCACCTCATGGTATAGAGCAAATACTCATTATGCAACACTCAAAACCATTACAAATGGGAAGCATCAAGCTAGCCCATTCATGGCATATGCAAGGTCCTCCAATGCCTTAGCTGCACCAAACTAATTATGAGATAGTCAAATTGATGACTATAAACCAAGGGAGGTAGCCCAAACAATTTATATTATTCTTTTTTTTAGTGTGTTTATTTTTTTATTTATGCATTAATATTTCTTTTAATTTAGTTTTTGTGGTTATTTTCAGTTTTTAATAAAGTTGTGGATAGACAATCTTATTACTACTCTCATTGTTTCTCATTCAAGGAGTTTCCTTCCTCCCTACCTCTATTGTATTTTATGTTGAAACATTAAGGACAATGTTTATTTTAAGTTCAGGGGTAGGGAAAGAAAATTTTTGTACTGATGTAGAAAATTTTTGCTTGAGCCATATTTTAATGCATGAGTAGCTTTTTACAATCACATTGAATGTTCAAGTATAGATACTTAGTCAATAATGATATTTGATGCCATTTGAGTAAAGTAAAAGACTTGTGATGAATATTTCTTAATTGAATGATTGGTTAAAAGTTATAAGCATACACTTAATACTTTCTTAATATTTTTATGCACAACATCAATTTCCCTTTGATCACTTAGAAGAAAGTCATAGACATGCGGTAAATTTTGGCTTGATTTCACTATAAATTCTCTAGAACTTGTTTGATTATCGCTTGAGGCAAAATCCTAGATGAATGCATTATTAGAGAAAGGATCTAGGCCATTTTTAGATTGGTTGAGCCTTTCTAGCTAACCTTATAATGAATTTCTCTAGTCACCCTTTTGTGCCTAATTAACCAATTAAGTTTCTTTGATTAGCCAAATATGTTTAACTTTGCCTTGATATAATTTTTCCAATTTATGTCCCTTACTTTAAGCATATGAGCATTTTAGACATGCAATTAGGTAATGTTGAATTATGAAGGAATGGTAGAGTTACAATAAAGCCTCTCAAAAAGAGAGAAGAAAAGAAAGAATGTTATACCCCATGTGCAAAATGAAAATAAATAAGTTTAGGGTTGTAGTGACTCAAAGCAAAGAAAAACAAATGGGCAAAAGAAAAAGATATGTTATAGAAAACAAGAAATATGCAGTAGATGGAGAAAGAAATATGCTTTACATCAAAAAGCTAGAATGACTCATGTGCTTAGGGTATCTAAGCCGAAATTTAAATTTTCATCATACCCTTCATCCTAGCCTTACATCACAAGCTTAATAAAGACCTTTTAATCTTGAGTAATGTATCTTGTCTACATTAGTAGAGAGAGATATGAAAAACAAGCTTATGGAGATATATTAATGTCTTTGCATAAGAATTCTTGCATGATTTACTCAATGTTTATGAATGAATTCAAGTGGCATGCTTAATTTTTGTAGCACACACACACTTCAAGAGGTATTGAGCGGTGTAAGTGATTTTAGACTAAAAGTTTAAGACAAATAATGTTTAGAACTGTCTTTGACTCTATAATGTATGCATTAATGAGACAACAATTTGAGAAATCTATCTTGCATGAATATGGTTGCTAAAGTGAATTATGCATTCTTATCTTATTTTTCTTGAGGACAAGTAAATAATCAAGTTTGGAGGTATTTGATGAGGGAATTTATTCCACCCATTTACTTAGTCTTAATTGCTTTATTTTAAAGTATTTTGTATGTCTTTAGACCTAAATTTTAGGTGTCTTTTATATTTATTTAATTCTTGGTTGTGTTTCTTATATTGTAGGTGTTTAATTGTTGTTTTAAGTGATTTTGGGCTTTTGTGAAGAAGAATGACTTGGGGCTTAGCTTGAAAATCAAATTCATGTTGAAATGGTCAAGCAACCCCGAACACTATTTAGTTGTTGTGTGATATTGGTTTCATGCTTTCCTTAACTTGTTAGAAAGCTAAGACAAAGATCTACAACTTTCATGAAGATGCTAAAATCCAATTCCACTGTTTGGAAATCTAAATATAGAAACACTAAAAGTAGCAACTATTTAGAAACATATTTTCAGCCTAAACCTTGTGTCGGTTTTTGCTTGTATTTGGATTTATAGAAGTCCACATTGAAAAAAAAATCCAAGTTTCTTGGAAAGTAAAGAAAGATATCTACAACTCTTATGAAGGGCCCAACTCTAACAAATGTCATTTTGATGCTCTAAATGTCTACAGCAGAGGGTGCAACAGCTTTCAATACCCAACAGCTAAGGAGTCTTGAAAGCGAGAAGATAAGAGATCAAGAATTTGTATGGGCTTGTTATCATTTTATTTCTAGATCTCTTATCTTCTTTTCTTTAGAATTTCAATGTTGATTGTAGTTTTGACTATTGTATTTATAACTCCTTTAATGGAGTAGATTTTTCTTCTAGGATTACAATTTAGAACCCACATGAAATCTCAAATTGATTTAACTCTTAATAAATTTCAATTTTTATCTCCAATTACTTCCTCTATTATGTGTTTACTGCTTTTAATTTATTGGCCATAGATTAGATTGATTTATGGAACCCTATATGCTTTAAAAAAGGGATTTAGGTTTTTGCCATGAATTGAGGGATGTGTGATCATTTAGCAAAAACAATCAACTTGTATAGGACATTAATATACCTATGCAACACGTACAGTTATTAATTAAGGAATTGAACTTAATGAATCCTTGGATTAGATATTGCTCATAGGAATATAAAGTAATTATAATTGGGGGTATTTTCATTAATATTATGAAAGATAATTGGATAACTAAGAACAATCATTGGTAATTGAGATAATTAACTGGATTTAGAAATCTTTCATCTTTAGTCAACTATTGTTGTAATATTAGATTAATTAGATTGCTTTAATTACTTTGAATCAATTAATTTTTGGTTTAATTAAAATTTGGGGAAGATAAGTTTAGTAGTTAAAGAATTAGTATAGTTTCTCATGGGAACAATCACTTATTCACACTTTATTACTTGTTTCGAATACGTTCACTTGCTTAGCATAGTATTTTCACTAACAATCTTGTAGCTTAAAAGATTATCTAGTTTGTTTTTCCTTTTGACAAGCTTCACAAATATGATTATTTTTTCAAATTTTAGCTTTGTCAAAACCTATAACTAGATCTCTTTTTAATAATTTTGCAATCAAATGAATGCTTGCAAGACCTAACCTTTTATGCCATAACCAACTTTGATCATGTGTAAATGCAAGGCAATTAAAAGATTTTAATGCAATGCCCTTTAAATGCACAACATAGACATTTTCTTGTCTTTGGCCCATAAACAATAGGCAATCATTGTTGGTGTTGTAAATGATGCATTTTGATGGTTTAAAAACAACTTTGTGACCTTTATCACATAAATGACTTATGCTTCAAACCATCTACTAAGTACACATTATCAATGGTAGAAGAAGAGTTTATCCGAATATTTTCAATACCAACAATTTTACCATTTTTGTTATCACCAAAGGTCACCCAACATCCTTCTTTACTTTTGAGGAATCATAACTTTGTTGCATCACTAGTCATGTGCCTTGAGTAGCTATTGTTGAGACACCATTGTTCTTTCTTTAGTCTTGACCTCAGGCACACCTATTAAATAAATTTATATGATTTTAGGCACCCAAATCATTTTGGGTCTTTGATGGTCAGTACTTGCTCCTTTAGGTACACAGGTACCCTTTGGAATCCAAACTTTTATGATTCTAGAATAAGGATATTTCATGATAACACATGAGCTAGATATATTACCATTATAACTACAGTAATAGCAAGTCCTATGAATATTTGATTTATCGATGGTTTTCACAAAATAATTCTTATAATTCCTCTTGGGTTTTGATGAATCAAACCATACTCTAGTTTTATCAAAAGAGAACTCCTGTTTTCCTAAAAAAGTGTCTTGTTTCTCTTGACCTAAAGTAAATTTTGTAAGATCATTGATCAAGGAGCTAACTTTCTTTATCAAAAAAATCATCTTTCGCTTCTAATTCAATCACTTTCTTTTCTAAAACATTTTTCTCATTATTCAATTGTTTCAAGTCATTTAACACTTTAGATTAGGCATCTTTAAAATAAGAATATTTTAAAAGAAGCTTTTCAAAATCATTATCCAATAAATCAAATGCTTCTTGCAATTCATCAAACGTATAAGGAGCATTAAGGCCTACAACTTTGATTTCTGTACATTTTGAACTTTTGTTCTCTACCTATTATACTTGCTTGTTTACCCGTCTAGTAAACTACATGAGCTTTTCTACATTTTGTTTATGTAGCTCAAGATATGTTTTTAGGATGTCCAGCCTGCAAGCTCTAGTTTGCTATGTTGCAAATTTGAAATTCAAACACATACTCCAAGTAGTCATTTCCTTAAAAATGCTAACTTAATATAAGTGCATGGAAAGTGTCTCCTTTGTTTATGTTCTTGTGAATCCCAAAGATCAAAAAGGAATATGTGTTTTCCTATATATACTGAGCATTACAGTAACTGGTCTTTAGCATTAAAAGAGGTTTCTTTGTCTCTTAGTACTTTTTACACAAGTACGAAAAGTTTATCTTACTAAAAAGTTCTTTAACCTTTTATGTTAAGTTTCCCACCATTAGGCTAGTTTCTTTTTAACTATATTTGACTTGATTATTTTATTTGTAACTTAATAGTTAGCACATAAAAAACATATATTAATCATTGTTTTCCTAACACAATCAACATGACTTGAATATATTAGAATGTTGTTTGCATTTGCAAGTTTTAAAAGATTTAAACTTTTTCAAATGGATGTTAAAAGTGCTTTCTTAAATGAATTTTTAAATTATGAGGTATATGTCAAACAACTTCCTGGTTTTGAGGATGCAGAAAATCCTAATACACTTTATGGTTTGAAACAAGCACCTAGGGCATGATATAAAAGGTTAAGTAACTTCCTAATTGAAAATAATTTTTTTAAAGGAATGATTGATACGACCTTGTTCACAAAATCAACTAAGCATATAATCTTAATTGTTCAAATTTATGTGGATGATGTTGTATTTGAATATACTAATAAGAATACGTGTAAGGAATTTTCTGATTTGATAAACAATGAGTTTGAAAAGAGCATGATTGGAGAAATGACTTTCTTCCTTGGACTTCAAATAAAGCAATCAAAGGAAGGTATTTTCATCAACCAAACCAAATACACAAAGGAGCTATTCAAGAGATTTGGGATGGACAAAGCTAAATCCATCGGAACATCTATGAGCTCCTCCACAAAATTGGACAATGATGAACAAGGTAAATCTATTAATTAAACACATATCGAGGTATGATTGTCTACTTGCTATATCTTACTACAAGTAGACCTCATATTGTTTTTAGTACTTGTGTGCTCATTTTCAAGTTAATCCTAAAGAGTCACACCTAATTGTTGTAAAAAGAATTTTTAAATACTTGCTAGGGACATAAAACTCGGAATTGTGGTATTCTAGGAGTAATTACTTTGAGTTGTGTGGTTACTTAGATGCTAGTTTTGGAGGATATAAGAAGTGGAACTTGTTAGCTTCCTGATCATTGCTTAACTTCTTGATATAGTAAGAAACAACGTAACACTCAATTGCTTTTGCAACTGCAAAGGTTGAATATATTGCTATTGGTAGTTGTTGTGCTCAAATACTTTGGATGAAGTAGTAATTAGAGGACTATGGCCTAAAGTTTGAGAATATTCCTATAAAATGTGACAACACTAGTGCCATAAACTTGTCTTAAAATCATATTCAGCGTTCTAAGACCAAACACATTGAAATTAGACATCGCTTCCTATGGGATCATGTTTAAAAAGGAGATATTCAATTAGAATTTGATAATATAGAGAACTGGCTTGCTAATATTTTTATTAAACCCTATTAGTGAACGTAGGTTTAATTTTATATTAAGAGAAATAAGGAGGTCTAATCCTATGTGATTTATTCTGGTTGCTTAAATATATGTGCTTGATCGTTTGCTCTTTAATTATGAACAATTTGTGTTGATGACGTGGAATTTCTTTTGATTTCATTTTTAGTTGTATCTCAATTGTCTTGTCAAACCTACCACTTAAGTGTAACTTTTCCACTTCTCTCTCTCACACCCCACAATGATCACCACCGAAGCACATAATGTTAGGTTATTGCTTGGCTCTAAGTAGTGTTTGCATGCTTACATAATTGCTCAAATCTCTTAAATTATTTTCATTCATTTTCTCCCTAATCAAAATCCCCTCTTACTCGTTTACTCCTCACCGTTAAACTTTGCCATCTCAACAACATCGTGTCCACCTCCTCCAAAGGCCATAAGAAAAGGAAACAACAAGATGAATCTAGTTTTGCATCAAAAAATAGGCATAAAGTGGAAGTTCCAAGAGTTTTTAGGGACAAGGTTGCAACAAGACGGTTTCAATGAGATTTCCAGATGAGAAAATATTTTGCAGCCCATGTGGTTAACTTCAAATTCTTCAAGAACGAAACATTTCAAGTGTTTCAGTGGCTTTGCAACATTGGTAGGGAAAAGTTCTTCACCCTCGAGGCCAAAATCTACCCTAAACTAATCAAGGAGTTCTGTACTAATTTCGTGTTTGAAAAAGTACACTTAATGCAACTTCTATATTGAGAGGAAGAATGATCACCATCAATCATCAAAAATTACATAAATGGTTGGCTGCCCCAGTTTTAGAATTAAATGCTACTCCTATCATAGGGAAATAGAATTTTAGGGCTACTCTCTAGGACATGCTATCATAGAAATAACAAAGAATAAAGCTGATGTTGTTGATGAAATAGTACTTGAACCTAAACTGAGGATCATATTCCATGTCATGTCTCACGTGGTTGCTCTAAGAAAAAGGAAATCTAATAAAGGTAAGAAGTTATATACTTTTTATATGTGGTGTGAGATGTACAATATCAAATTGAATATGTCTTTCATCATTGTTAGTTACATGAAAACAACCTTGGGCAGACATATAGCTTAGCTACCATATGAAACTATGATTACCCTATTAGCCAAAGATGCCAAAGTTTATTTGGATAACATAGAAAGTGAGAAGGCTATTGATAGAGGAACCTACGACAAAAGGTTGATTCCAAGTATTGGAATTAGGAACCATGGAGAAAAATGGGTTAAGATAGAAAAATGATTAACAAGTAAACTAAATGAGAAAGCAGAAAAAGATGAGGTAAAAGAACTTACATCAAAACCAAAGAGAA
>JASKGM010095927.1:19145-31326 GCA_034509205.1 Ceratonia siliqua
ATCTAGCCTACATAAGGCCTAAATATGACAGAAGGCCTGAAGAAGCAAAGACAAAGATTATAAAGGTAAAGAAAAGATAATATAACATAAGGTATAAGCAGAAAAAGAAAGAAATGACAAATGCTTTAAAGAAGGCAGAATTAGACAAAGAATGTTCATTTGAAAATGTTGAAAACAAATTATACAAGACACCACAGAAAAATAAAGGGAAAAAGAAAGTTATTTCTACTCCATCCAAAAAATATCAAAGAATATCTGCCCAAAAAAATAGAATGAAGTACAACTTTGAGAAACCATCTAATGTGGATATTTATGATAGCTCAGATGAAGAAAGCTCCCTAAAGAAGCATGACTCTAAAACTAGCCTGCTGTTAACTGAAGAATCTTTAAGTGTGGAAGAGGATAATTCAAAATCCATAAACATGTCATATTATAGCTCAAAGAAAGATAGTGGCTATGATGACATAGACGAGGATGTTGAGAAAGCATAGGAGAAAAACAAGAAGCTAAAGGAAAATGATATACCTACTACACGACAGTCTCAACCACTTCTTGAACAAGTTGCTTAGAAGGCTGACATACTAAATAAGTAAGTTCAGAAGCTGAAACAAGACATAAGGGCTTAGTGTTTAGAAACTCAGGCAGAAGTCAAAAAGTTAAAGGAAAGGATTGAGAAGTTGCTACCAGTCATCTATCCACCAGCTTCAAGTTAAAAAGATAAGGGAACTGATCAAATTGATATTGTTAGAGAAACAAAAATTGTTCCAATTAGTGAATCAAAGTCAGATCCATTAATTGACCCAAATTCTGATCCTCATCAAATTAAGCTTGATAATACCAAGCTTACCAATGAACCTAACCTCATATCCCCATTTCTTCCTGACCCTTTGTCACCTATCATTTTTTATGAGACTCCAAACATTGAGTCTTAGTTTTATATGTTTTTAATTCAAGGCACTTAGGAGTATTTTATGTTTGTTTTATGTTTCTATTTAGTTATGCTTTATCTCTATGCTTGTTTTGTTCATGCCTTGACTTATCTAACTTAAGCTTTTGATGGTTGACTTATCAATGCTAATTTGTATTATTGATGCCTTAAGTGGCCTATGCTTTGTAAAGACTTTTTGAATGAATATCCAATCAGCTCACTTTGGAATTTATATTGCTCTTCCTATTATTTGTTTTTAATGATGTCAAAGAGGGAGAAGTCACAATAATATGCTTAAATGGGATATACTAGCAGCAATAATATGCTTAAAAGGGATATACTTGTTTTGAATATCTATATATCTAAACAAATTTGAAGTTTAAGCAGAATCTTAAGTTATAAATAAGCACTTCAAAGATAGTTTTGAGCAAGCAAGCTACCCTATGGTATATGAGTAATTAGAAAAAGAAGCAAAATTAAGGGGGAACTTTGAAGAAAAACTGAAGCACAGCATATCAGAGCTTGCATGCTGGTCATCTTAGAAGTAGTCTCCCTTAATGGACTAGTCTTTTGGGTGAGTTCTACCTTTATAACTTAAGTACCTATCATTAGTGCTTCCATTGAAATCTAGTATGACGCGAAAAAGGGCTACTTGGAGCTTGATAAGGTCTGGAGTGAAAGCCATCCCAAAAATAGAAAAGAGCTACTTGGTGCTGATAAGAGTTTAGAGTAAGTACCGTCTATGGGCATTCGTCTTCTCAAAGGGTGAAAAATGATATGATATGGGGTGCTTGCATACTAAAACAAGTCTCATATTAGTTCTACATACTAAAACGAGATTATATTTGAGTTACGGAGGTACCCTCCTCTAATGTACTAGTCTTTTAGGGTAAATTCTATCTTCTCACCTATCAACTACCTTGTCTTATATTAGAGGTTAAATTTTCAATGATTTCCAAAGGAATTGGTATTTTAAAAGTTTAATCATCTAATTTCAATATGAGTTTCTCAAATAGGAATAAGGATAGAACATAAGTTTCAATTAAAATATTGAAGTACTTAAAAATAGTTCATTGGAAGTTTTTAGTATCCTGAAAAATTTTTAGGGTTCTGAACTTTTTAGTATCGTAAAATATTTTCAGTGACTTTTTCAAAATAGTCCAAATTCGAAAATCAATTTGTAACCAATATCAATGAAGAGAGAATAGGTGAAAAATGAACACACATATATTTATACTGGTTTGACCTTTAATGAATGAGCCTACATCTAGTCCCCTTAACTCCTAAGAAAATTTTCTATTAATAAGTTATACCGCTAGTTTTACTTGCTCACTAGTAACAAGTGGTTTTTCTTTCTCACCATGAACAAGTCAGTTTTTTCACACTCACCAATAACGTTTACAAGTGGTTTTCACTCATTCACCACAAAGATCTCAGAATCAAAGATCAGAAAATGTGTTTTAACTCTCTCACAAAGTATATGTAAACAAGCTTAAGTTCACTCAGGTTCTTCAATAAAATGACCTCTAAGAGCACCAAAAAAACCCAAATGAAACAAAGGTATTTACAAAATCAAAGCTCATAAATTTTTCTCTATTGTTTGATTCTTGGAGAATGCTTCAAGTCTTCCTTTCAAACACTCCTTGAAATTAGTTGTTGGAGAGAGACGTTGTACTTTCCTTATTCTTCTCTTAGCCTATCATAGTTGTTGCAAAGAGATGGTATTCTTTATTTGGCTTTATGACTTGTGTCTAATTTCTTTCCTTTTTCCTAAAGATTTGCTTGCTGTAGTCTCTTAGCCTTTTTCTTTTGCTTTTTCTTATGAGATAGCATGTTGCAAAGAGATGGTATTCTTTATTTGGCTTTATAACCTATGTCTTATTTGGCTTTATGGCTTCATTTTTTTTCCATTAAGCGATAACATGTTGCAGGTGTCGTGCCCTAAATTAGAGAGCATGCCCGGCGTAGAGAACCATAGACAAGTAGTACTCTACCAACCTACATTTGAATCCATGTGCATCTTGAAGAAATAATTGCATTTGAAAGAAACCCAATTATTATATAAACTTTGAAAGATTCTTTGAGAAAGACTTAAAAAAATTCGGCAAAGTCTCCCCTAAAAATTGGATATATCCCAATACTACAGAAGTGCCATAAAAGCATCTTCTCTAGGACACCCATTAGATTTTGGAGTAAAGAGAAAACAAGGTAAGCAATAAGCAGCATTTGTAGTAGGAGAGTACTCTAACCAAGAGGGAAAGATGCTAAACCAACTATAGACAAATCTCCTTGGATTTTTATCTCCAGTAAGAGGATAATTTATAAGTTTAGGTTGGTATGGACCCCATTTTAAATAAGCTCTTTAGACTTCATCTCTTTGATTTATAAGATATTGCCATATTTGATGGCGTTCACCGGGGTCACGCACCACCAAAGAATTAATATCAAATTCATCAGAAGTAACCTTCAAAATCTTATAAGGTTATTCCTCACATTCACATCTAGGAGCATTATCAGGGTAATTCTTTTCAGGAGGTAAAGATGTAGAAACTTTGTTACTTTCCTCTTTATCATTAGCTTTTCTCTTGAAAAATGAATCAATTTTCTTAGTCTTCACCATTATGTTATTTCAAGATAAACTTATAAATTTCAAATTACCTAAAAATGATTTAAATATAATTCAAACAAGTATAAAAATTCTCATAAACATAGACAATTAGGCATGATAACCATGTATTAACCAAAAATAATTCTAAAAAACAATTATGTATTATCTCATAAGCATCAGTGCATCACCACATTTTTTTATCATTACAAAACATCACTTAAATTTGATTAACATAATAATTAAATAATTAATTTAATTTAATTTAACTAGTATAATTTAATTGAGTTTAGTGCCTGAGTGGTTTTTTTCTTTTTATCTGGGTAAAGGCATTAATTCATTCAAGCCATCCAGGTATAAGCATGGCTTTCTCCCCATACCCACACAATTCCAATTGCCACCTCTTTCTTTTTTTAGTTAAATCTAGCTTTGAGAAAGAGATGAGATTTAGAATTTGCTTTATAACTCATTTCAAGTGCCGTACATAAGTAATAGGCTAACAACATAAGAGACAAACAACTACAAGTGATTGAGTGAACCTTACAATAAAAATAAATAATCAATAATGGGGGTTATGGACTCATGGATAGAATCATAGAAGACAAATAGACAATAAAACATTCAAAGTTCAAACTCATTTGAAAAGGGGACCACTTAAGCATAAAAGACAAAGGAAATGGATAAAAAATTAAAAAAAAAGTGAGAATGGAAAAAATATCTTACAGTTTGAAAGTTTGAAACCCTTGATTTAAACTTGAGAGAGATGCCTCCAATTGCAGAGAGTTCCCACTTCCCAGATTGCAAAATGAAGTTCTTGTTTTCTCTTGAACTTTTTTGTTGCTTGAGTTTCACAATCTTCTAGACTTACAGTATAATATAATCCTTGATTGACTGCTTCCGTGTTGTTTCTTGTTTAAGTGTTTTAGATGGAACATGTTGAAATGAAGGAAATTTTTTTTATAAATTAAAATTAATAATTATATTTCTTTTTACTATATATCTTTTACACTTCCATTTTTAACTATTGATATATTGTAAAAAAATTATATAAAAAATTATTTTTTAAAAAAATTAGTTACATAGTACATATTTTTTGGAGGACAAATAAATTTTTTTTAAAATTTTTTCATAAAAAGATTTTTTTAGGGGGTCAATATATTTTTAAAAATATATTTATATGAAAAAAAAAATTTAGAGGGCTGTTACCCTTTGTCTCTAAGCTCCACCTCTGCTCTCCATCTCTACATATTCTTTTAAATGCAAATAATTGTCTCATGGTGAGCCTTTTTTTCACAGAAGAAGAGTGTATAATTGTTTCTTTATGTTGAATGGCTTATTTGTATCCTTCTTCTCTATATGGAAACAAAAGTGAATGTTGCATTGGAATATATAGAGTATGCAATTCATTTATAAGTTATTAAAAACTTGATTGAGTCTGAGCAACTATATTTCTATCATTGTCATTCACTCTAATGTCAAAAACCACCAAACAGTAACTTCAAAAGAAAACGAAAAATTATGTCCTAACCTCAGTTAATCTTTCCTTGATAATTTCAATTTTTAAACTTCCATATCTATCTCCATCTTCTTGTAATCTTCCTTTATCCATCCTAAAACTTTTTGTTGGTGTTTGTATGCATTTGATTATTTACTTTTATTTGGCTGGAGATTAAAACTCATTTATGGCTATTTTTATTATGCCTTAATGATTGATTATTCCTTATGAGTTTTAAATGGCTTTGATTATTGATTGATAGCATTTGATTATTTCCTTTTATTTGACTAGAGATTGAAATCATTTATGGCTATTTTTATGGTGTCATAATGCAGATTGATTTTTCCTTAATTTGTGCCTTGTTATTGGAAGCCAATGTGTCTTTACATTTTCTATATGTTTGTGCATCTATATAAAAAAGAGAAGGAAGAAAATTTTGATTATCTTGTATATGTATTCATGCTTTAAGTGCTGTCATATTTTTTGAGTAAACATGTGGGTAGACAAGAGTATTAGAGAGTCATTTTCTCATATTTGTGGAGAATATTGGAGGATAATCTGTGTGGTCATTGAGTTGTTGTATCTTGGAGACAACATGTCTAGAACTCGTTGTACCTAGTGAAGATACTAAGAATCACCTACGAAAGGCATGAATTGTATTAAAGAAAGTGAGATATTTGTGCCCTATCTGAATGCCACATATTTATTTTTCTTTAATATATTACTATTATTTGTGTCCTATTTTCTAGTTTTGACTGGGGAACAACAATTTTAAGATAATTCAAATATAGACTTATTTTCTTGTGGAGCCTACAATCAAGCATGATAGAGGTGATGGTGATCTCAACAAGCCCTTCAAGTTCAAGGGAGTTGACTTCAATCGTTGGAAGGGAAAGGTTCTTTTTTATTTGAGTCTTTTAAAGGTATCTTATGTTCTCTCAAATTCAAATCTTAAGAAAATACCCACTGATGGTATAAGTGAAATAGAAAAAAAAATCTCATGATGAAAAAAGAGTGAAGTGGAAGAAGGATAAACTCAATTGTCATTATTATTTGCTTAATTGTTTGTTTAATGAATTTTATGATTATTATGAAAGGACTTACTCCATTGCAAAGAAAATTTGCAGTGCCTTGCAAAAAAAAAATGATACAAAGGATGTTGGTGCAAAGAAGTATGTTGCAAGTCATTTCTTTCATTATCAAATGGTGGATAATCATTCTGTTATGGAGTAAACTCAAGAGTTCCAAATGCTAGCACATGAAGTGAAATCGAAAGGCATAACAATAGAAGATAATCTCCTTGTTGCTGCCATCATTGAATAGCTGCCTCAATCATGGAGGGAGTTCTAACAGACACTTTGTCACAATCAAAGGGAAACAAGCTTGGAGCACTTGATCACTTGCATTAGAGTAGAGGAAGAAGCTAGAAGCCAAGACATGCTCTTAACTGAAAATGATAATGGTAGTTCCACAACTACCCCCAAAGTACATGCTCTTGAAACTAGTGACTCTTTGTCCAAAGGTCGAAATCAAAATGTTATTTTGAGACACATAAAGAAGGGATGAAAAAATTGTACAAAAAAGCCCATATCCAAAAAGGGCAACTTCACCCAAAAGAGAAATGAACCACCCTTATAACCTATTCCATGTTTTGTGTGTGGCAAGCATGGACATTATACAAAAAATTGTAGATACTGGAAATGTGGGCCTAATCCTCAAGCCAACATTATCGAAGAGCCACTTGTGGCTATTTACTGAAATTAACATGCTTGAAGGGTAAAAGGGTTGTGGGCTAATTCTGGTGCTATTAGGCACATTTGCTTTGACAAAGATAGGACCAAGGTGTCTAAACCCTATGAGAATCCCGAGGAAATAATGCTTGGGGATGCTCATACTACTAAAATTTTGGGTGAAGGTGATATGGAATTGAGCTTTACATCTGGGCTTATACTCACTCTCAAGAATGTGCTCTATACTTCCCAAATGAGGAAGAATCTTATGTCTTCATATATCCTCAATAAGGCTGGCTTCAAACAAATTATTGAATATGATCATTATGTTACTTAGGATGCGATGTTTGTGGGCAAAGGGTATGCTTGTGATGCTATGTTCAAGTTGATAGTTGACATGAATAACATGTCTTCTAGTTCAGTTTATATGGTTTCTTCTTTAATTTTTGGCATGAGTGTTTATGTCATATAAATAGAAAATATGTGCAAAGGATGAGTAACTTAAGATTAATTCCTAAACTTGACAAAGAAATTGAAAAATGTGTTTTTTGAAGTATGTTTTGTCACAAGAAGGTCTCACAAGAGTGTTACAAGAGATTTTGAATTTTTGGATTTGATTCATATAGATATTTATGAATTTGATGGTGTTCTAACTCATGGAGGAAAAAGTTATTTTATCACTTTTATATAAGACTTTTCAAAATATACTTATGTATATTTGATGACGTATAAAAGTAAAGCTTTTTAGAAATTAAAAAATTTTCTAAATGAAGTTGAAAATCAGTTTGGAAAGAAAATAAATCATTTTCAAAGTGATAGAGGAAGAGAGTAGAATCAAAGTTTAGGAATTATTCATGAAGTTACTCCTCCTTATTCACATACTTCAAATGGAGTTGCCAAATGTAAAAATAGAACCCTTATTAATCTTATAAATTCTAATGCTCCATATAGATTTTGGGATGAAGCTATTTTGACTGGTTGCTATGTTCTTAACCATATTCCCCATAAACAATCTTTTAAAACTCCTTTTGAGTTATGGAAATGGTATAAGCCTAATTTGAATTATTTTAAAGTTTGAGTTGCTTGTCATATGTGAGGATAGTAGATCTGAAAAGATTTAAATTGGGTGCTCAAGCTTCTACTTGTGTGTTTGTTGGTTATACTTTGAATAGTACAACATATAGTTTTTTTTTTATCTTGAGCACTATGTGATTATGGAATTAAGTGATGCTATTTTTCATGAAAATAAATTTCCTTTTAATCTTAAAAGCGGTAAGGGTCAAAAAAATTTGAATGAAAATGAACCTCACTCTTCCATTCCTTCCACTTCTTTACAAGTTGAAAGAGTAAAAGAGCTCAAATGGGAAAATATTTTGACCCTGACTATATAATTGGAGGATACTCCAAACTCTTTGCAAGAAGCCTTAGCATCACATGATTCTATTTTTTGGAAAAAAGCACTAAATGATAAAATGGAATCTCTTATATCTAATAGAACATGGACATTAGTTGATTTACCTCTTGGTTCTATAGCTATTGGTTGTAAATGATTTTAAGGAAAATGTTGAAACTTGATGGCTATAGATAAATACAAAGCCAGATTGGTGGCCAAGGGTTTTACTCAAAAAGAGGATTTGGATTTCTTTGATTTCTTTTCTCATGTTGCTAGAATTACATCCATTAGATTATTAATTGTTATTGCTGCTATTCATAATATGTATATTCATCAAATGGATGTGAAGATAGCCTTTTAAAATGGAGATTTAGATGAAGAAATATATATGCAACAACCTAAAGGTTTTGTTGTAGAAGGCCCCAAGAGAATAAGGTATGTAAATTGTCTAAGTCTTTATATAGACTTAAACAAGCACCTAAACATTGGCATGAGAAATTTCATTTATGCATCCTTGAAAATGGTTTTAAATCTAGTGAATGTGACAAATGTTTGTATTTTAGATATGTTGATAATTCTCATATTGTTATAAGTTTGTATGCGGATGATCTCTTAATTTTTTGTACAAGCTTATATATCATATAAGGTACTAAAAATTTGCTCCATAATAACTTTAGTATGAAAAATCCTAGTGAAGCAAATGTTACTCTTGGCATGAAAATTACTAGAATGCATGATGGAATTTTTCTTGATCAATCTCATTATGTAGAGAAAGCTTTGAACAAGTTTGGTTATAATAATGCTAAGCATGTCCTAACTCCACTATTTGCTAATGTTAATTTATATCCTACTATGGAGGATAGATTTATTGTGAAACAAAAGGAATATGCTAGCATTGTTGGAAGTCTTCTTTATTTAACTGATTGTGCAAGACCTGATATTTCATTTCCAATTGGATTACTTGGTAGATTTACTAGTAAACCAAGTATAGAACATTGGCATGAAGTGGATCATATTTTGAGATATCTCTATGGAACTAAAAGTTATGGTTTATTTTATAAAAGATATCCAGTTGTGGTTGAAGCTTATGCTGATGCTAATTACAATACATAAGGTGATTCTTTTTGTACTTCTGGTTACATATTTACTTTGGGTGGTTGTGCAACTTATTGGAAATCGAAGAAACAAAAAGTAATTGCAAACTCAACCATAGAAGCTAAGCTTATTGCTCTCACAATAGCCAGTGATGAGGCTAGCTGGTTGAGAGATTTATTGTATGAAATTCCCATTTGGGAAAAACCAATACCACCTATATTAATACTGTTACTATGTCTTAACCATTGATAGGATAGTATATTTGAGGGGAAATTCACTAGTTTACAAGTACAATTAGTATAAGGGAAAAACTAGAAAATAAAAGAGGAAAAATATTAAATATTCACATCAAAAAAATATCTAAGGTGGAGTTGAGAAACTATTTCTAGAATTTTCGGGTAGCTACTCCTTTTCCTACTTTGATCGAGCTTCCTGCCTTAAAACTCAGGTTTTCCTTCTTCCTTTTTCTTCTCAGCAAAACGCTGCAATCTTTAACCAATCCTTCACTTTGTGCCCAGCTTGCTGAAGTATGGTCTTGTCGCAAATCAGAACCTTGTTGCAGCAAATCCGTTTACCCAAATCTCATGTTTCTTCAGCTTTGTTTTTTTACTATAAATGAACCAGCGAGGTTTAAGCCATTAGAAGGGGTTAGGAGCTTTTTCCTATTCAAATATTAAAGTTGAACTTAAGTAAATGCTACAGTATCTTCAACTTCTGACCAATATTGTTTTGTTGTGAACTAATTTATGAAGTTTAGTCATTCCTATTAAATCGCAGTTTACTCCTCTGTTTTTTTTTTCTTGAAGTAGGTGACCCATTCGTAGCATGTTTCTTACTTGATTTCTTTCCTCTCATTCTTGGTTTCGTATTTAAAAAAATATATAGAGTATGATATTGGGCTAAATATCTTTATGAATCTAGCCTTGAGTTCTTCAAATGTAAATTGTTATTGAGGGGTTTAAGGTTCTAATGTTTGGATCTTGTGGACTCTTATATAATGTTAGAATTGAAGAGTCTTCAACAAATTCCTCCTAAAGTATTTTGGAACTTAAGGAGGCTGAAATTAATTTAAATGAGGCTTCAAAGGTAAAGGAACACACTTGGTTCAAAGCTAATAAGGTGAGTGAAACTTTTTACTCTGGGATACTTGATTTTTCTCTTGTGGGCTATGCAAATTCTTGTAAGAATTGACAATTAATTTTACTCTTGGACTTGTCAACACCAAACTTTATCTAGCCCATATACTTACCCAACAGCCCACATTTCATCTAACCCATTAAGCCCACAACCCAGTTCATGCCCTATAACCCGGTTTTCCTTTTTAACCTAGCTCCTCCCAACCATGAGCCTTTCCCCATTTTTTGATTCTACGCTGCAACCTCCTCTAGCACACCAACATGATTGCCCCATCACACCCATTTCCTTTCCTTTTCTGCTCATTCACACTATCTCACGTACTCTCTGCTAGCACATTCACCTTCTTCCTCTCTAATTTACACCTCACACTCCCTGTTCGGCAGTTTCATTCCCTTGCGCACATCTCAAGCTTGCTCTCTCGCTGGCTTCTCTCTCTAGTCCCCCTGCAGAAATACCATGCAGCATCGCACCACTGCAGCAAAATGCACCTGGTAACCACTTCCTACTCCACTTATTTCCTGCTCCATTCTCCCTCTCATCCGTCTCTCTACTACTTCCCTCTGCCAAGATGCTCCTCATGCACCCATGACAACAAACTATGCCCTTGGTTTTTCCCCCACACACCAGATTCTCGCATCACGTAGCAGCAGTTCACACACCAGCTTCACCCACTACAACAAAACGCACCAGCACGACTTCTCTCTCGTAAGTCCTCTGTAGCAACACTCATTCACGCATACACGCCCTCACACCACTCATTGGTTTGTGCTGGCTTTGGCTATAAAAACAGAGGAAGAGGTTAGAGAAGGGAGAGGGCTGTCATTACTAAGCTTGGAGAAGGCACTACGGTTGAGACATTTGGGAGACGGGAAGCTGTTGGTGCAAAAGGGTTTACTTAGATTTTCCTTAGGAAGGTAAATACTTACCCTCTCTGTACTCTCTGCTATTGTTCTTCTTCCTTCAAGTCTTGAGAAAATAAGTTGGAGTATCCCCATGTCTTGTTCTGCCCCTAGGTGAAATATATGATTCTTGGTTCAATTTTCTTTATATAAAAGACAAATGGGTGTGTTTTATTCAGTTTTAATTTTCACAGTTGAGTTCAAGTTGATTTCATTATAGATTATGGTTTGGGCTCTTGAATCTATCACTTGAAACATAAGCATGTTGGGTTTTAGATCAATTTTATTTCTAGATTATTTTGGGTGCCTTGAATTTAAATAAAAATGGTATTGGATGGTGGTTCCATCTCTGGTTTTGTTACTGAGCTTTGAATATGTTTAAATATTCTATTAATGCTTTTGTTGATGGTATAGTGTTATTCTATATCCTAAGGAAGACGTGGTATCCCCCTTTTATAATTTCACTCCCAATTAGTTCAAAATGTGATTTTAGGTCTAAGGGTGGGATTAGAAGCCTTTAGTTTTTTTGGTCATCTCATGTAGGCAAGTTTGAGACAAGGAATGCTCTCAAGCTAATAAGCATATTTTCACACCCCTCTTGCTTGACCTTCTCACTTGGCCTTCTTTGTGTGTTTATGGGTTTATGGTTCATTCATTTTGTGATTTTTCAATCATTTCATTTTATTTTGGGAGTTGGGTTAGGAGTTTTATTTTATTTGTCCCTTATCATCTAGTAAAGCATGAGCTACCTTTTCTTTTATTCATTTTATTTTTCTCTCTTTTAGTTGTTTTATTTTATTTTTAGAGTTGTAATATTTTTATTTTTTTATTTACTCCCCTTCTCAATGTGTAAAGTATAATCCCCTCCCTTCTTTTTTTTGGTTTTTTTATTTGTTTTT
>JASKGM010095927.1:31426-45743 GCA_034509205.1 Ceratonia siliqua
TTTTTTATTTACTCCCCTTCTCAATGTGTAAAGTATAATCCCCTCCCTTCTTTTTTTTGGTTTTTTTATTTGTTTTTGTTTTACATTATTTTATTTTATTATTCTTTATAGCCTATGCTAATGAGGTGAAAGGTGTCCAATGCACTTTGAGGATAGTTTAAGAAAATAATAAATAAGGATTTTCCCAAACTTAAAATCAATTTCAAAATGTTTTTTTAAATAAATTAAATAAGTTCTTTTATGAATACTTTGGAGTTCCTCTTATTAGAAAAGTATTTTTGGAAATAATTGGGTTTCAAGGGCCCATTAAAGCAAAATTGATTTTTGAATTTAATGTCACTTAGAATTAGGGTTTCAAAGGCCCATTAAACCAAAGTTAGTTTTTTAAGAGCTCATTAAATCAAAACCTTTCAAGTCCATTATTATTTTGGGTTCCAAGGGCCTATTACCAATATTTTAATGAAGGTCTCAATGGCCTACTTAAACAAATAAATTAAAAGTATTCTTAAAATTATAACATTTTGAAAATCCTACTAAAAGTGATTCCAATGGTCACTCTAATTCTTAGGACTTTGGGTGAGGACTCAGTGCCTCCACATTGTTCAATTCTTAGGACTTTGGGTGAGGACCCAGTACCTCCACATTATCCAATTCTTAGGTTTTGGGTGAGGACCCAATGCTTCCATATTATCCTAATTTTTTGACTTTGGGTGAGAATTAAGTGTCTTCGCATTGTCATTTTCCTTGACTTTAGGTGAGGATTCATTGCCTATGCATTGTCTACTGTTTGTCCTAGGGAAGCGATCATATATTCTTCCTAGTCATAATTTCATCTAATCATCTCGAACTACGTGGACCTTGATCCCATTTGGGGTACATATGCACTTACCCAATAAGACATGTTTGACTATTTTATCTTTCATCTTTTGGTCATATTAATAAAAGAGATAATTAAAATAAAAATAAAATAAAACACAAATGACTTAGGGTAACCATCCTTAGGGATGGACGTTGTAAGGTGCCTAATACCTTCCCTACATGTAATTAAACTCCCAAACCAATCCTCTGGTTCCAAGGGCTAGTTTTTGATTTTTTTTAAGGATCCCAATTATCCTTATAATTAATTGGTAGCAATTCCGTTTTTAATCTCTGTATGTTTTTCCCTTTTGTCGCCTCATGGTCATGACTGTACCTTATCTGGCCTTCACATTGTGACAGGACTCTTAGTATTATTGTGATTAAATTTCTACTAAGTTATTTCATGAGAAGAAAAAAATATAGATATTTGGTTTAGGTATTTATGTATTGTTGAAAATTAGAGAATTGTAGTTTGAAAGAAGAGTAAGTTTTTAATGGCCTTATCATTTGTGAAAGTGAAGTGGCTAATTTGATAGAATAATTATTAAGGAAGTGTTAGGAAAAAGAGAAGTTAAGAAATTGTTTAGTAGGAAATAAAATGCTGGACATAATCTTTTAGGTGGTGATGAAATTGGAGTAAGTGGTGAAATGGAAGTTGAATTACTATGGGGAGAAACAATATTCAAGTAGCACTATATTTAGGTGTGTGTTGTTACATTAATTCCTCAAATCTTGTTAAGGTTATAGGAAGGAAAATTTTAGTTATGTTGGGAAGTTGTGATGTAGAGTAAAATTGTGGAAATGGTTATATAAGGAAATGATCAATTTAGTCATTGTTATTAGGATAATAGACAAAGGGTTAGTTGCTTATATGTAATAATGCAATAGAAATATGTTAGCTTACATGAATTTAATATATTAGAGATAAATTGAAGAAGTGGACTATTTGCATGATGGGGACATATGAGACAAGGATTAGGGTGTATTGAGGATGAATAATTAAAATCACATATAGCATCATCATAACACATGCATGCATTTGAAATAAAATGTTTTAATATTGCATATACCATTTTTGCATGTTTTGAAGCTATAAGGATATAAACGATATATTTGATTTCAGATAAATCTATATATATTTTTATAAGTCACATTTGGCATAGGAGCCCTTAAATAATATTATTGTTCATGTACAAAACATTGATTCTCATTATGGCATCATGTATTTGTTTTCGCTTGAGAAGTTTAGAACAAATTGAAAATTTCAATGTTATTGAGCTTATGGATGTTTTTCGATGCTATTATAAAATTTGAATTGATTTCATTACGAATGTTTTTTTGGGAAATCCATGTTAGGATCCCATAGCCATTAGTGGGGTTAACAGCATAGATGCATCTAGTGGTATGTTGGTATTATAGTGGTGTGGAAATGGCTATCCGTTAGGTGTAGCCACCTGTGTAAGGCAAGAAGCTGCCAACGAGATGTAGTCGTCCCTACAGAAATGATATGGTAACATTAAGATAGTGGTGTGGAAAAGGTTATCCTTAAGGTGTAGCTGCCCATGTGAGGCAAGGAGCTGCTAACGAGATGTAACCACCCCCACAGAGATGGTATGATAATAGAGAGGAAATGATTATCCATTAGATGGAGCTACCCTTAAGAGTATGGCCAATCTTAAGAGAAGAGGGTTATCATCGAGATGAAGCTACCTTTGTTGTTTTCATGGATGACCCCATAGAGTTGAAATTACTTATTTTAGTTTAATTGTTTTAAATACTTTTAAATTTTAATGGCTTAATATGTCCAAACTTCTTTTTGGTGGAAAACTTGTATAATCTCTTTAGATATTCGAAGTACATTTTTTTATAAGATGACTATTTACAATTTTTACATTATAAGGAAGTATTTGATTCATCTCAAATGTGTTTTATCATGAATTCGTTCCCAAAAAGTGCATGGTTCTTATATGTACAAGTGCATGGTTTTCAAGGGCATCGGTGCATGGTTCTTATAGGCATAAATGTATGATATTCGTGACCCATACATGAGGTTTTACATAAGTAAATGATAATGGATATGGGACATTTTCGTAAGTTATTACATAAGGGAGTTAAGAATCTATTTTCTCCATCTAGAAATTTGTATATTGGAATTCTTCTTAGTGTAAGATATCTTAGTTATTAATCTAAATTAATATTTAAAAGGGAAATTTTATTGCCTTCGGGGAAAAGCTCACATCCTTTAGTAGGATTTTTTTTCTTTTTATTTACTGAGTCTATATGACTCACCCTTTTATTTTTCCCAATTAAATTACAAGATCCCCGCAGATGAATTCTCAAGATTTCCCTGGATGACAAATGGAGCAATAGTTGATGTTCTTTGATAGTTGAGAATAAGGTGTTGTAATATGTAGATCAGTAGATATGTAGATACGTCATATTGTTCGTTGAGTTTTGGCCACAGAGGCCTATTATGCTATATAATGGGTCTGTCCATCTTGTTCGGTCTTTTGTTTATATTTGGATACATCCAAATTTCAAAGGAAACTCTGTCAAAATTTATTATCATATAACATTTGAGTTTCATTTCCACTTGCATTTATTTAAATGTTGCATAGGCATTTATGTTCAGGCTTGTAGGGTATTATCCATATGATAACATTCCTATGCCAGTCAAATGCTCTAAATTGGGGCGTGACAATTACATTGTGATAGTACTTCTAATATTGGTAGAATACAAAACCGTTATTACAATGGTAAATGCAAACCTATAAGGAGGAAAGTTGATATTGTGAGATCTTACATAAATAATGGTACCATACATGTGAGTCATGTAAGATCAGAGGATAATCTTGAAGATCCACTAAGAAGATGTCTAAATAGAGAAAAGGTTTGGAATACATCAAGGGGGATGGGGTTGAATCCCAAAGAAAAACATACTACTTATGAGAATATATACCATACCTAGAATTAGAGATCCTAATAACTAGGTTCAAAGCAAAAAATGAATCATAGAGTAAGTCATGAGTGTGGAATACACCATATATATAAGAGAATATTCTTCTCAAAAACAATCCTTAAGGTGTAGGGATGAGTTTTTTAAAACTCTTAATGAATTTTGTAGCTCTTAAGAGTGGGTTATCACATATCGCAAGAGCGCCCTTGACAAATTCACCTATATGAGTATTGTAAAGTGGGGCCGCTTCTATGAAAATAAGGGCTTAATTCTTCAATAATACTCATGAAACCAGGATAACACACCAAGACCAGTTTTAGGGCATCATATTGCAGCTAGATTATTATGTGTGAGATATATATCTTGTCTCCCTTAAGCAGTTATAGTTCAAGGCAATATACCACTATTGACTTTAACAAGTTTATATATTTTTACTAAGTAGAGGTTCAAGCCAATGCTACCTCTATTATGTATAATAATATGTCTATACCCAAGTGTATACATACTTGTGTTTGTGTGTTTTTTGTTTTAAATAAGCAGGGGATTGTTGGTATTTTTGTAAAATAAAAATGTATTTATTTGAATTTTAAATGGCTTTGATTATTGATTGATGACATTTCACTATTTCCTTTTATTTGGCTAGAGATTGAAACTCTTTTATGATTATTTTTTATTGCATCTTAATACTAATTGATTATTTCTTATTTGTTTTAAATGACTTTGATTATTTATTGATGAGATTTGATTATTTCCTTTTATTTGGCTAAAGGTTGAAACTCATTTATGACTATTTTTATTGTGTCTTAATGTTGATTGATTTTTCTTTAATTTGTGACCAACGGTTGGAAGCCAATGTTTCTTTACATTGTCTATATGTTTGTGCATCTAGATAAAAATGAGAAGGAAGACAATTTTGATTATCTTACATGTGTATTCATGCTTAAGTGCTATCATATTTTATGAGTAAACACTTGTGTAAAGAAGGGTGTTGAGAGAGTCCTTTCCTCTTATTTATGCAGAATATTGGAGGATAAATAGTGCAGTCACTGAGCTGTTGTTTCTAGAGACAATGCATCTAGAACTCGCTGCATCTAATGAAGATACTAAGAATCACCTGTAAGATGCGTGAATTGTCTTAAAGAAAGCAAGATACACGTGCCTCATCCTAGTGTCACATCTCTATTTTTCTTTAATATATTATTATTATTTGTATTCTATTTTCTATTTTTATAGGCTTGGGACAACACTTTTCACCAAAAGGTTATGAGGGCCAAGCATTGTCTTCAAAGAATTCACAATATCGGCATCATTTAATTCATCACCATCTGCTGAACTGGAAAATAAATAATAATATGTTAATACAGTATAATAAACATATAACCTACTAAGACTATTACATGAACGACTCTAATATTACTCAAATAAACTACAAAAACAATACATATTAAATAACTTAAATCATAAAATAAATTATTATTACCAAACTGCTGACATCCTGTTCATAATCTCATTTTCTATGTCATAAATATTAAATATACAATCGTGCAAACTTTGGACGTGAGCCTGGTGCTAGAAGAAAACTTTCTATCATATGAAAATTTGGTCTGCTTAATCTGTATTTAGACCATGACCTTCATTTACAGATTTATCAATCTTTCCACCCATGGAAGTTAACGAGAACATCATATTATATATTTATATTTTGCTTTAAATGTTTGATTTTTTTCATCTCCTCTATGTAGCAAATCATGTACAAGAGCAAGGACGAATTTACTTTCATTCAATTAAGGGCAGTCACCCTTCAATTTTTTTTTTCATCTGTGTATATAATTGTTATTTATAATATTTTCATATTACTTATTTTATAGATACATCATTCACGCGTATTTTTCCCCTATTACTATATTTTTTTATTCCATCCATGATCAAGAGGATCCCTATGTAAAGGTAATTGAATCTTCCCTTGCATGCAACAACACAAAGAGAATTTAGGAGTCCTCCTCTTTTGATCCTTTTTGTTTCTTTCTTGATATAAATGATACTACATAATTGCCACAATATTCACATGTCCATGTTGGTAGTCCAATGTCAAAGTAATTTAAGATTATAAAACAAAACAAATATAAACAAACTATTGAAAAATGTCTTCAACCATAATAAATTAAAAAAAATCTTAATATTTTCAATTACAAATACAATTTACGATAATGTTCAAAATATTAAACAAATGAATAAGAAAAAATACCAAATCTGTCATCTTTGTTAGATACATTAAAAGATCTATTTGATAAAATTGATTGTTTACACATTTGCCAACATAGTTAGATATACTTTATTTATAAGTTTATTAACGTTTTGGTTTTCGAATGATATATTTCCTCTCATTCCAATCCCTTGATTTTGAAATTCCTCAATTTAGTCCCTCATACTTACTTCCGTATTCAAAGTGGTCTTCACGATAAATAATTTAACTATGTAATGCCTCTTTTTTTCATAAAATTTGTTTTTTGGTCAACAACTATCTTAGTAAATTTCATCCATTTCAAATTATGTTGGTATAAGAACAAGCATTATCTAATTAATTAAGTTAAATTGTTTTCCTCATTTTATAAATATTCTTGAAGCTTAGATGCGTATGGTTTTAAAACAACTTAAATACCTTCAAACCGCATTGGTGATCAACATCTCTGGGCATTCTCTTATAATTTTAATTTCCTTCCTTTAGAAACTCCCTTCAGTTTTAGAGAAAATATTGAAAGGAAGTTGTGTGAGAATAAAATTATTTTTAGAAGCTTAAATGAGCATTGTTTTAAATAGATTAAACATTTTAATGACATAAGTGAGAATTACATTTTGTGTAATATACTAGCTCTTTTAGAATTTCTCCTTAGATATTTTTTTTGATCCACATGGTCGTAGAAATTTGAAGAAAACAATATAGTATCAGACACATATGATTTTAATAGTAATTTTATTATTTTCGTTAATTTGGAATTAGGCTTAAATGCTTTATCATTAATGCCCTCTCATTGATTTCTTTGGTATTCTTTTTGACCAAGTTCTATTTAAATATACAATAGGCATAAAAGCTAGGTGGCATCCATGACCAATAACCTTGACCAATAACTTAATTTTTAAGAAATCCAGAAAAGTTCCCAAAGACTCCTATAGTTTTTTTTTTTTTCCAGAAAGTTTTCATAGCTAAGCTAAACTCTAGAACATTCTCGAGTAATCCAGTATTTTGTGTCTATTCTGTTAAGAAAAATATCTTCTCTTTAGAGAACTCTCCAGCCCTTCTTGCTCTAGAGAATTCTCGGTTCCAGCTCTCTCTCTCTCTCCCCCTCTCCACTTTATAAATCCTTAACATTTACCCAAAATTCCAAGTAAGAAATGATGCTCCTCTGTTTTCAAATGGTTTCAAACTTCATGAAACTCTAATAAGGTGAAAGTGTAACATCTCAACTATAGACAAGCTAATGTCCTTCATCTTCTCAACGCCAAACCATCATCCAGTTTTAGAGATGAAATCCCAAATGACCTAGCCCCTTCTTACTATATGAGCATGAACATTAGGAGAGGGGAAACCAAAACAGAGGACCTTTGGTAAACAAACAGGAAAAATAAAGGAAGCAGAATTTTCCCTCTAAATACTGTTGGTCTTAGCATTGTCTAGCAGGTAATTTTTAGCTCAAGACTTTCTCTGATACCAACTTTGTCACTCTCCAATTATAGGTATGCGGCTGGCGTAGGAAGCCACCAATAAGATAATTAAGTGACGATTTAGATAATTACGTTTTGGTTTATTAGAATTGCATTGCATATTTGATGGAAATTTAACCAAGTTAAAATCCCCATCTTCATCTTCAATGCTCTAAACCCTAAGATGCCATTTTTGCAAGTTGGAGAAAGCAGACATTAAAGCTGGAGCAACAAGCATGTGTGACTTTTTCCTCATCTTTAACCTTCGACAAATCACTGGCTTTTGCTCTCTCTAACTTGTAGAAATGAAGTCCTAGGGTTTAGAGTGTAGAAGTTGAAGTTGGGAATTTTGACTTGGTTAAATTTTACTTGGTTAAATTTCCATCAAACACGCAACACAATTTTAATACATCAAAATTTGCTAAACATCGCAAAAAATCCATTTACCTTGATTCCTATTGTGCATTTGGTTCAAAAGATCCCCTTAGGACCTCCCTTGAACTCCCCAACTAAAACCCTAAATATCTTCCTTCCTCTTTGCCAAGATTTCATCTTTTATAAACGCCAACACAATGTTTGGGGAATCGACCTAGGGGATCTGATCGATCGGACCTTGCACTCCTATCGTGATTATACCTTTGATTCTAGAAAATTACAAAAGGGTTGTTCTTAGTGCGAGTCGAAACGTGTTGAGTTTTAGGCTTCAACTTAACCTCATTGCAGGTATTACGTCCTCTAAAAGCTCTATGCACCTGCAAAATAAGTTCCCAAAAGGAGTGAGTTTTCGACTAACTCAATGAGGAAAACCATATCTAAATAATGTTATGATGAATGTAAAGTCATGATATGCTTTCCTAGAAGAAACCTCTATTATACATAGCATCTGATCATCCTCTATATAATGAATGCCATGACATATAGTTAAATGATGATTTGGATGAAACTACCGTTGTACACAATCAAACCTCTATATAATAAAACTTTAATACAACGGTAGCACTAACGTTGCTTTGATTGTGTTGTGTGGTGTTGTGCAATGCTTAATGTGACAATAATACAGTACTATCGTCGCATTGTAGACACTCTCCAAACAGCTGGCGTCTGTGAAGTCCATAGTTCAATACTCTCGTAGGATGGTTAGTAAACTTTCCCTATAATTAATGATCCTGGCTATTGTTCAATAAAAAAAAAAAAACCGGAGAAGAGGGACGAAATTGACATGTAGTAAACAAAAGAAAAAGTTTTGAAAGAGAGAAACGCGACGCCGAATAATATATAAAAGCCCTACGGACACGCCCGACTGATCGTGTTTTAAAAGCCTCTTAACCTACGAATATATTAAAATTCATGCCAACGCAAAGCACACTCCGAAAACCATTAACGCTTTCTCTCACTTCAAAAATACTATTATTTTCTCTCTCTAACCAAGCCCTGTCTTTGCTTCTCTTGCTTCTCTCTCGTATGATTACAGATCAGGCCGCACCAACCATTTGAGCCTTGGAGCTTTTCCGAAAGCATCTGGTTCCGGATTTCTTAGGGTTTGTTTCAGGAATATCTATGGTTTTGATTCTTCAATGGCCAGTGCTTCGTCTTCCTCGTCTTCTAAGATTTGCTACAATACAGAATGCAAAGAATTGAAGTCAGAGAGACCTAAGAAAGGTTGGAGACTCCGTACGGGAGAGCTTGCCGAACTTTGTGATCGATGCGGGTGAGTAATTTACTATTTTTACTATCTGTTGACTGTTGCAGTGGTTCTTTATTTTCTTTTCTATTTTTTTTTCGAACTTTTGGAGTTTAGCGAGTTACAAGTGGTAGAGTACGAGGTTTAGACTAGCCGAGGTTTCTTGGTATTAGACTATTAGTGTTGCTTCTGTTTTACTTAAGCATTTCGTATTGTTTACTGTTTTAGATTATTCTTTAGAATTTTGCTGAATTAGTGGGTATTTCGACCAAAATGTGCATTAGGTTTTTGTTTTATTTGGGTATTAGTTTTAAACAAAGGAGAGGAAGCTGTTTTGAATTAAATGCGTGAGGGTCTTTTTTCTTCTACTAGTGTTTTAGGGTCTTTTTAAATTACAAGTATGAAAGTCCCTAGCGATTTCAAAGGCAGCTTAAAGATGAAAATCGGCACTCCTCTGAAGTGGTCTCTCCTGCTTCTTCCTGCCGGCCGGCAGGCCTCCTCTGATGATGACAGAAAAAGGTCATTTGTCTTCTGGATGAAAGAACCTGAGTGCTTGGTGTTTACCATTGTTTCCCTTAAATTATATGTTGATTAGATTAATGACAAGAAACAGCTATGAAACCACAGCCTCATATAATTTGAGAAGCACCAGCCCAGTCTCTATGTCGGATTTAGTTTCACAGATCAAAGACGGTTAATATTAACATCAAACACCACAAGGAAGCTCATATAACACATGCCTTAAATTCTAGGGTAAAGGGCGGTGTTAGGAAAGAAGGTACTCTTAATTTTTTTTTTTAAAAAAGAGCAGAGTGGAAGAAAAACAAAACAATTATATGAAAATCGGCACTCCTCTGAAGTGGTCTCTCTTGCTTCTTCCTGCCGGCTGGCCGGCCTCCTCTGATGATGACAGAAAAAGGTCATTTGTCTTCTGGATGAAAGAACCTGAGTGCTTGGTGTTTACCATTGTTTCCCTTAAATTATATGTTGATTAGATTAATGACAAGAAACAGCTATGAAACCACAGCCTCATATAATTTGAGAAGCACCAGCCCAGTCTCTATGTCGGATTTAGTTTCACGGATCAAAGACTGTTAATATTAACATCAAACACCACAAGGAAGCTCATATAACGCATGCCTTAAATTCTAGGGTAAAGGGCGGTGTTAGGAAAGAAGGTACTCTTAATTTTTTTTTTAAAAAGAGCAGAGTGGAAGAAAAACAAAATGATATGTAAATGGTCATTATAATAAAAGGAAAATTCATACACAATTTCTGGAAATGACTAAAATTATTTTGTTCCCTTTTTTGTTTTATTAATTTGAGATATAAAAGGATTGAAGATATAAAAGGAAGAGGCCCTTAGAAATGATGTTATTGACAGGGCACACTATTTATTGTAAGAAAATGAGAATAAAGGAAGCAGTAAAGAATCAATATTTATATATATAATGAGAATAAGTCAAAAAAGCCAAAGAGAATCTAGATTCATATAATTTAAAAAATAAAAATGGATGATCAAAACTTCTTTTATGCGAAGATAACTAATATAGAACTAAAGTTTTGTATGTGCATGTGTTTTGTCATTAGTGTATTTATGATCATGCGGGTGTGTTGTGACACGTCGTGGCGAGATTTGGGGGACAGTAGTGGGCGGGAGGCAGAAGAAAGTATTCCTAATTGCCATTTTTGCCTGTTTTGTTTGAAAATTTTTCCATGGTACATATTACCACCCAAATGACATTATGTCTGTGTGTGTGCGTGTTTTATTTTGATACTGTCTTTGTATGTGATGCATATGAGCTATTCTTTCTGTAAAATTTGGCTGTGTTTCTGTGATACTTAGTTCTGCTTTTGAAGAAGGAAGATTTTGTGAAACTTTTCACCTGAATGCTCCTGGTTGGAGGAATTGTGAGACTTGTAGGAAGGTGAGCCAAATCATTATTGTAATTGCTTAAAGTACAATATGTATGTTACTGTGTTAGATGTCAAATAATTTCCATTTGTACCCCAGGTTGAATTTGAATTATTAAATTTTAACTGATGATAAATCTTTCTTTGCAGCAAATTCATTGTGGATGTATTGTTTCAAATCATTCCTTTATGTTGTTGGATCCGGGAGGAGTTGAATGCATTGCATGTGCCAGGAAAAATATAATTTTGGTAGGTTTTTCTGTCATTATTTGAGCTTAGTTCCCACCCCCCTTCGGCTTAACCTTTTTGGCCTTGTATATCATTAAGTCCTGCTTCATTTGTGTGTTTTGTACATCCGTCTTTTGTACTCATTCCATTGATATAAACTGAGAGTGTCCATTGGATTGTTGTTGGATGTTAAAGTGTGGTCTTAAGTGTTTGTGCCTAACTCATACTTAAAAACCGGCTTGTAAGATGAGGATTGTCTCACACTTATATCTGATAGAGCTCCTCTAAAGTTCACCTACAGCAGGCATAGGAAACAACAACAGGGAAGCAACTAGACCTCATTGTCTTATCTATTATGTTTTTATTTTGGTTGTTGTCTTTGTTTTGTCTACTGGGCTACGTTGCTTTATTCTGTTTTGGGCTCAGTCGTTTTGTCTAGTGTATGGTCGTTTTGTGTAATGCCTCTGGTCTCTTTAGCTAGGTATCCGTAACCTAGAGGGGATTTCAGAAAATTTTGTTTGGACTGCTGGGAGAGCAGAGGGTCTCTCGAACACCCTCTTATTTTTAGGTATTACTGTTTCATTGATACTTCTCTGTTGGAGGTTATTGTGCGAGTTGGTTTTGCTGTTAAATCAATATATCAGTTTATCTCGGCTGTGTTTCTTTGGTTTTGAGCACTTGCGTTTGGGTTTTTGGATTGTTGATCCGAGTTGCTACAACTGATTTCATATTAAAGTGGTATCAGAGCCAAAGACCTGGGACAATGGCCGGAAAGAAGATGGAAGAGAGATTGGGTGTTGTCGAGGAGCAGGTGGGATCGATTAAGAACACTGTGCAACAACAATATGAAACTGTGAGGGAATTTGCAGAGGATTTCGGCCCTAGAACGTCGTTTGGAGTCGCTCCTGACCAAGATAGACACGGTCTTGCCTGGCCACGAGCCTCCAACCTGGTTTCCAGCGTGCGCAATGAAGGTCTCTCATCGAGTGGACCCATACCTACGTACACCGGGGAAGGCGAACGGGGAGGACGGGGTGGACATTCCTACCAAGAGACTAGAGATGCCAAGTATTCGATGGTGACAATCTAGATGGCTGGATTTTCTGGATGGAGCATTACTTCTAATTGAACCGGATGTCCGAAACAGAAAAGTTTGAAGCAGCTCTTGTTAGCTTAGATGGGGATGCTCTAGCATGGTTTTAGTGGACGGATGGGATGCGACAGGTGAGAAGTTGGCCCGAGTTGCGTACTTTGGTGAGGGAGAGATTTAGAGTTTCGCAAGAGGGGACCATTTATGAGCAGTTTTTGGCTTTGAAACAAGAGGATATAGTTAGAGAGTATCGAAGGAGGTTTGAGTTGTTGGCAGCACCTTTGGGTGGAATATCAGAACAAGTGCTGGAGGGGAATTTTATAAATGGGTTGAAATCGGACATTAGGGCAGAAGTTCGAATGATTCAGCCTTGTGGGTTAAACCGGATCATGGAGTTGGCACAAAGGATTGAAGAGAGGAATTGGGTGTTAAAGCCCACTCGGGTAACTATCACCAATCAAGGAGGGAGAGGGACTGTACATAACCCTCAATTTCCGCAACGCACTATGGTACCGCTCACTGCCTGAACACCCACCCATGATAAAAGGCCCTCCCATCATACTAACATGCCTTTCAAACGACTCACGGATTCAGAAATGAAAGAAAAAAGGAACAAAGGGATTTGTTACAGGTGTGAAGAAAAGTATCACTGGGGTCATCGGTGCAAGAACAAAGAATTACAGGTCTTAGTGGTGGATGATGAAGAATTTGAGGATCCAGAGGGTGAAAAGAAAGGGGGGCAGCATGAGGAGGTGGGTGAGACTATTGAATTGTCTTTAAATTCTGTAGTGGGACTCACGGATGCCAAAGCCATGAAATTGAGTGGTCGAGTGGGGCAACACAAAGTGGTGGTTCTTATTGATTGTGGTGCCACCCACAATTTCATCTCCATTGATTTGGTGAAGAGATTGGATCTACCATTAGAAGTCACGGTTGGATATGGAGTAACCATGGGAACCAGGTTGTCTGTGAAGGGCAAGGGCTTTTGTAAGGGGTTGGTATTGTCTTTGCAAGAGGTGGAGGTTGTGGAGGATTTCTTTCCTTTAGAACTGGGCAGCTCAGATATTATTTTAGGGATGAAATGGTTAGGGACTCTGGGCAAGATGCAAGTAGATTGGCAAACCCTAACTATGCAATTCAAGTTAGGGGAGAGTGAAGTTACGTTACAGGGGGACCCGAGGCTTAGCAAGTCCAAAGTATCGTTTAAGGCCATGATGAAAGCCTTTCAGCAAGAGGGAGAAGGGGTACTTGTGGAATTTAGTAATCTGACAGTTGGGGAAGAGAGTAACCCAGGGAAGGTTCCTCCAGAACTACAAGGGGTGTTGCAGGAGTATGCAGACGTTTTCACTTCCCCCATGAGCCTTCCCCCTTGCCATAGCCGTGACCATACCATAGTGTTACACGAGGGTGTCTCGCCAGTGAATGTGCGCCCTTATCGTTACCCTCAAGTGCAAAAGGATGAAATTGAAAAGCTTGTGGGTGAAATGTTGAGTGCTGGAATCATACAAAATAGCACTAGCCTGTTTTCTAGCCCAGTTACCTTGGTCCGTAAGAAGGATGGAAGTTGGCGATTTTGCGTGGATTATCGCGCACTTAATAAGGTGACTGTTCCAGATAAGTTCCCTATATCGGTTATTGATGAATTATTGGATGAGCTACATGGAGCGGCAATATTCTCCAAAATAGATTTACAATTAGGGTATCATCAAATTCGGATGACGGCATGTGATATTCCGAAGACAGCTTTTCGCACTCACGAGGGCCACTATGAGTTTCTAGTGATGCCTTTCGGGCTAACTAACGCCCCGTTCACCTTTCAAGCATTGATGAATGAAGTGTTCAAGCCATTCTTGCGAAAATTTGCGTTGGTATTTTTCGACGACATATTGGT
>JASKGM010095928.1:0-12831 GCA_034509205.1 Ceratonia siliqua
CCCCCCCCCCCCCCCCCCCCCCCCCCCCCCCCCCCCCCCCGTTTCTAGACAAATTTTTGGTTGGAAATATGTTATATGAAACTTCAATCAAACCCGAGTACTGGTTGTCTTGATTGGTCTTCATTCTTTAAAACTGAAACAATGTGGTTGGGTGGTCGTAGTGTTCACGACTGTTCGATTGACATATTGCTGTAATGTGCTGCTTTTGTTTGTATTGCACTTGTGCTGTAAGCGTCAAATAATTAATATTCTCCTTGATAGCGTCTTCCCCCAAGTATAGCAGGAAAAGTGTTTGCAATGGGGTGCAACGTTAGATGTACTTTAAGATTTTTATTTTTTTAATATATAATTTAATTAATAAATTATAAAATTGAAAATCAAGTATATCTAATGGAAAAAAAGAATATTTTAAAACATTTAGCTCTTCATAGCATATTTTTTTAAAATGCCATTTCTGACGGCAAGAAAGATATTTTGTGTGACCCACTGACATGTGTAAGCCTTGTGTCAAATATGATGAGTTTTTGGCACAAATTGTTGAAATTCTTTTGTGAATTGGACTCATTCCGTCATTTGTAGATTACATATATAAAATTAATAATAAAAATTCTAATTTTAATATGATAAGATTCTCGAAATCATGTTTAGTTTACACTTTCACCTTTTTTAGTGTATTGAATATAAAAGATAATGTGATAGACTCAACTGATACAAAAACTTCTTGTTTGGGAGGACTTTTTTAATATTTTGATTTCATTAATGACCTGATAATCTCAATTCATACAAAAGATTGTCCGAATTGCTTGGGGGCAGGGGTAGGGGGTTTATATCCTATACATGGATGATTCCTGAGCATCTAGGAAAATAAAATAGTCATACAACGTATTATTTTATGTTTGACAATTGAATCTTGTTCTTGAAATGTTGACTAGGTCCAAGCTGAGATTTCTGGATAAGAGATAATATCCAAGCCAATTCCTAGACGCACCGATATAATTGTGAATCTCTGTTGCTTGGCACCTCAGAATTGTTTAAAACGATGGATGCAACCGAGCAGTTGGAATACATAAACAAAAAGTACTAAATAATCATTATTCTCTACGAGTGGGATCCAAAAGGGAGTTCCTCTGAGGCAGTCTCTACCCAGGAGAAAACAGTGTACAATTGCAATGTCTCTTTCGAAGTTGAAAAAAAAAAATTCACCCTGGGCAATTGATAATGAAGTTATATACTTTTAGTGGGCTCTGACACTTTCTTTTACTTAACAAACTCTAAAGAATAGTATTCCTTTGGAAGCCTTTTGCTTTGCACCTTGCAGGAGTTGTCTAGTTGTTCAATTCTTTCTTCCTCAACCCTTTTATTGACTCGCACCAAAAGAAGCCCCTGTTTGATTCTTCCTCTGTTTACAAATGAATTCTTTAAAAGTCAGTAATGTCACCCGATTTGTGCGTGTATTTTACGACTCTCATCTGCTTGGCTGGTCTTTGCTGTTGAGAGAACTGATCCTGTTATAGAACCTACTGAAACAAGGATCAATATGGCTGAACCGATATAGGTCCCTCCTCTTACTAGGTAGCACTCACCATTCAACCATCCTACTCCATAGGGTTGCCTTCTGCTCATACTTGTGGCCGTAATCAACAAAATAGCTGCAATTCCAAAGCCAACCCTGCCATGGATGATCAGTTATGGACTTGTTTAGTATATATTAAAGGTAAAAGGCATGATCTTTAACATTTGTTTTAGAAGAAAATGTTTTGTGCGTGTTTGAAGGACAGACCAGCTTAAGGAATTTGAGACATGACCAGCTGTCCCATGTTATTCTAACTTGGAGTATTTTTTCTTTCTAGCTATGTGGTCTCCCTCCTCAAAATGTATTCAGTTTGTCAACACGTGGCCAGTTTGCCAATAATGGCGAGCCACATGGCACGGTTTCTAAGAAAAATTATCTGGCTTTTATTTCATTGTCAAAAACCAAGACCAACCATGAGGAGGAAAATCCTATTTGACAACTAGATTGGGTGGTGGTATGCCGCTTTCCAGAACTTCGATTGTAGAAATCAAATCTGGTTTTTTAAAGCAAATATGTCAATTTTAATAGGTAATAGATGATTAAGTAGGAGCCATTGATTAAGAAATCTGATTGGTTTTCCCATTCTGTAAATGTTGAATGTGAAATAACAACTAACAACAGGTATGCAAAAGATTGATAACCTACCAAGAGATCAGAAACAGAACCTTTGCAATAGCAGGTATCTTATACTGGGCTTTTCTTTTCCCTTCTGAGCAAGAATTCATGAAAAATGTAGAATTCCCAATAATCTGGGCAAGGAAGAAATTAATCAAAGCTGCAATACCAAACCCGCATGCTGGGCTTGATGGCAAGTGACACAGTTCTCCATTCCATCTGAGATCCTCCTTCTACAAAACAAACAAAGAAGAAGAACCCGTATCAGAAGAGGAAGAAACTTTAACTGCAGAACTAAATAAATTCAAGTTAATAACTTATAAAGCACTACCTTATTTCTCTTTAACTCGGCGACTATACATGAGATGAAGGAGATTAGGCCAAAGAAGAGGGAGATGATTATGGGGAAGATTCCTGTAAATTTGCATCGAGGAGGACGCTCCATGGTGTGTTTGTTGTTCTTGTGAAGAGAGTTAGGAAGAGGGAATATGGAATAAAGAATAAGGCTTGGAAGCTACTCAAGGAACAGAAAGATGACTTGGTGCCCTGAAGGTGTTGGTCATCCCTCTCTTCCTTGAGTTTCTTCCTTTGTAGTTGTTGAGAGACTTGAGACTTCCTTCCCAACAAGTCTTTCATTGCTTTGAAGGAGATACCATTCCTAACTGTATGTAGACGGTTTTCAGAAAACTCGTTTTCTGAAGTAAAACCTGGTCAACTGCTTCAATGGGGTGTTGCCAGGATGGACTTACAAGAAAGAGAATTTTCCCCCAAACGTTACAAAAATGGATAACATATCCAATAGTCTATTTGAAATTAAATGGTTGATTATCAGTAAATCAATCCTAAGACAGAGGTTTCCCCGTTTTCTCTTCTTATCTTCATTACCCATAAACATACTTTATTACAACCTTTTGGGCCTCCTTTTATGGGTTCGTTTTTTCGTGACTTCTTACGAGTTATTACATAAGAAAAAGTTCATATTCCAAGTTAACACCCAAATGATAGGTAGATATTAGATAGCACACACTCTCTCTCTCTCTCTCTCTCTCTGTGTGGGGTCATTGACTTAAAAATCAGAATGAAGAATTGGAAATCTGATTAAAAAAAATAAAATTGGGTGGTATGAAAGCTGAAGCCGTTCATTTGGTAATTGGCGGCATCATCCCCTGATTTGGGGATGGCTTTGAGGTTCCTTCTATGATGTTTCCTCAAAGATTCACTCTTTTAATATCTTGGATTCGATTTCAGTAAAGCATGTGGGCTTAGGAGAAGCATCAATGCCATCTATTGCTCTATGTAAGTTCCATTTAACCAAAGCTATCCGCTAAGTCTACCATTCAATTATCCCATCTGGGGTTTTGACTTGGACTCGTTTACTTGTTGAACCTAATTCCCAAAATGCTTAAGAAGGATTGGCTGGTGGATTCGCAATATCTTTTGATTAGTGTAGCTTTCTTTGTTTTAAATATTCCTCATTTAAACAAGGATGCAAATGGGTACGAAGAGAATAATAATATTATAACTTTCTTTCATGGGGCTCATCTGGGTTTTGCTACTCTTCCCCCTTCCTTCACCTTCCCCAGAAAGAAAACGAACTTAGATTTTCTTTTTCTTGATAACTACTTCATGGGTAGTGGGTACCTACTACTCCAATTCAATCTTTAATAAGAAAGGGGCACTTTTTATTAACAATCCCCAGTTAGGTTCGCTTGCCTTAATTGTTTATTGTAATTTCAAGGAGAAAAAACGTAGTCAATCCATAATATAACCACCTAGTACAACTTTTCGGCAAATAACTTTTGTCTTTTTTATTCACTTGACCCCAAACTAGAATTCAAACTATTAACACTTCTCTTTTTTGATTGCAAAATCATTGGGTTTGATCGTTATAATTAAGATTTCATTGCGTCTTTCTTGGATTATTACTGTTCTTTATAACATATTAGAAGGATTTCTGATCAAATTACCACAATTTTAATTTTTTGTTTGTTATTTATTTGGGGGAATTTTGACTTGTTTGATTTGGAGTACTTGGAGTGATCTCAACTGTTCAGTTAGAAAGTCTCATGGTGTATCCCTTCAGCTCCACCAAGGAGCAATAATTTCATCATGTGGACAAGGAGAGCCAATTCTGAAGTAGAGATAGTTTTCGCAGAGTGTGGAAACTGCTACGCCAGTCTGCTTTTTCTGATATCCGCTATTGTTGGTTTTCTGCTGCAACTGTTCAAGGTTGCAGAACATGAATAGGCTTTTGGTCTGACTGGATTTGAATGGAAACTTAATTGGAAGGACCTTCCTTGAGGCTTGAGAACTTTATAATAAGTTCCTCAAAAATCAATTCATTTTATTGATGATTATAGATCCCGTTGGCAGATTAGAGTGGGCACCATCTTGAAGAATATGCTTTTTCTGCACCCAGATATGGAAAGTTTCATTTTTTGTTTTAAACAAGAAGCTTTAAACTTAAACATTATGCTTGTCTGGAAATACTATCATGGAGCTCCTCCCTACTGATTAGAGTGGGCACCATCTTGAAGAATATGCTTTTTTCTGCACCCGGATGGGAAATTTTATTTTATGGTTTAAAAAAGAAGCTTTGAACTAAAACATTTTGCTTGTCTGGAAATGATTTCATGGATTAAGATGGTGTTAGTTTCAAGCAAAATTTCCCATATCTTTCTCCATTGGAATCAAATATATCCAGTGTTGTTTAAGGATATCAAGATTCTCCAAATCAATCACCTTTACATTCAATATAAGGAGTCCTAGGGGTGCTCTAATTGACCGTTAAAGGCTGTTAACTGGAAAACTGCTACCCACACTCAATGCATTATTGAACATTTACCTTAAAAGTTATTGTAGTGTTGATGCTCTTCTGTTTTTGGAAATACCGGGTTGTTTCATTTGGACAAGGTTTTCTGCCCAATGGTCTCAGTACCATTGAGCTACAGTAGCACCAGAAGATTATTTTTCTCATTTAGATCTTTTCCTTCTTAGAACTTCAAGAACCGACTGCGCTGTGCAATAAGCAATAGCCTGAACAGTGACCATTGGATTTACACCCAACGCTGTTGGGAAGACACTTGAATCTGCCAAGTAAAGGCCCTCTACTTCCCATGTCTCCCCCATCTGGTTCACCACTGATTCCTTAGGATTAGGGCCCATCCTACAGCTCCCCATCTGATGTGCTGAACATAATGGTGTTGCAAGGTCTGTTAATGGCCTTGAACTTTCCTCTTTCACAAACTTCTCAAATTCATAATAGCTCACCTGCTTTACATTTAAGGTCCTTCCCTTAGCATGATGAGTCCCAATTTCTTCAGCTCCAGCTGCTGCAAGAATTCTCAGCACCTTCTCAATTCCTTTCTTAAGATTCTCTTCATCAACATCTTTCATCTGATAACTGATATTGGTTGGTGACTTCACAATCCCTGATCCTTGATCCCTTGCCAGTGCAAATACATGGGCTGTTCTAGAAAACTTGCGCATCCGATCTTTTATATCAATCCCAGAAACCCATGGCATTACAATTGAGAACATACCAGGATGCAATGCTGGTGTTTGTATCACTGCACCATATCCAGACTTTTCAAAGTCTGCAACAACAGTAGACATTGCAGTCATTATCCCTCCTTCATAGCTCTTTTTCTGTTCCTCTGGCCACATATCAGATGAAGGTGTATCTGGGAAGTATCCCCAAGCCATTGTCACTGGATGAAGATGCAAGTTTCTCCCTATGTTTTTATTCTTTAAGCCACTTCTTTTAAGTAATGCTGGAGTACTGAGTGCTCCACATGCTACAATTGTGATCTTTGACTCCACCACACAAATGTCTTTAGCTCCCTTGTATTCAAATTCAAAAGCTACTCCTCTTGCAACTTTTCGATCTCTTCCTTTCTTGTTCTTGTGCAAGACTTTTATTGCCTCACAACCAGGAAGAATAGCTCCATTACCCGATTTCACCAAGTCCACCAGCCATGTTTCTGATGTACCCTTCTTCCTTCCATCCTTACAGCCCATACAGCACCAGCCACAATAGTGATCTGATGGAGAATTCCGAGGAATATTAGTCACAGGGTAACCCATTTCTTGACACCCTCTTCTTAGTACAGCATTATTGAATCCCTCGCCTTTGATTTCAGATTGGACTCCCATTTTCTCAGAGACAACATCCAAGGCTTCTTTGTATAAATTACTTTCAAACAATTCTAGCTCATGGCGATCACACCACTCCTTGCAAACATGCTTGGGGGTCTTAATGCAAGCTGACCAGTTGATCGTAGACCCTCCACCAACAGTGGATCCTGCTAGTATGAACACGCCCATATCATCAGTTGCAATGAGACCACCGGAGAGGTACATTTGATCCATGGTGGGTCCTTCAAGAAGGGAAAGATTGGTTCTAGCAGAGTAGCTCCCTTTCTCCAAGACCAACACTTTGTAACCAGCTTTTGCCAGAACTCCAGCTACCACCCCACCTCCTGAGCCAGAACCAACGACCACAGCATCGCATTGGATAACTAAAGAAGGAGAGGACAAGTTGGGAGCTTTATTTTTCCGACGAATGACAGAGACAGGGAATCCTCGTCGTCTTAGAGCATCTGCAGTGATGTCTCGTGGGCAATTGAGATGGACAAGGCCTTTGTAAAGAGGTCCTATGACCTCTTCAGCATCGTCGTCTTCTTTCTGTTCTTGCCCTCCTTCTTTTGATGTTCCATGTAAAAAATGATCCTTTAACTGGGCTTTGAACTCTGGGTCAGGTCCACTGTATCCAATTGCTTTCCATGATGCGTTGTCTTCTGCTTCATCTAGCTGAAAACCAAGTGTCCTGGCATGAGGACATGGTTCTAACTCCCAAGCAACCAGACAAACATATATATATTTAATACTATGGTAAATGTTTTGTGGTAGTCCATGTGCTAATTCTGGGCTTCGATGAAAAATATGCCTAATGTGAACTCAGTCGGTAACCAAACAAGCTAGTGGCAAGGGATGATTTGGGTCACAGCCCACATAATAATAAGGCTCATTTCGGAGCCCAATTCTTAGTAGCGCATCTTCGAAACTTTGATTACTTATTGTGGGCTTTAGAACAGGGAAACATTTGTGTTGGATTGGAATCACTGAGCAAAATTTGGGTCAAAGCAAAAATAGAAGTGAGATACAATAGTTGACATTAAAGGGAATATGAGGGTGAGTTTCCAAAATTTGAAAGAGGTGAATATAATTTTTTTTTTAATTTTTTAACATAAACATAATGTCATTTTTGTGAAAATTACACAAAACTACGTAATTTCACTTACAAAATTTATAATTTGTTGTGACGTTTTGTTAAAATCAAAAATAAATAACTACGACTCTACCAACTTAAGTGGCACAAGTATAGATAATCTCGACTGGTGGACACTTAGTGTGAGTAATGTTATTTTTATAAATATTTTATTTTAATTATTTATGTCATTTTATTCATTCATTTACTTATCTTACGGATTTTTTATTATAATATATAAAATGTGTTTGTAAAATTTATTGAAAAAAATTAATCATGAGATGAGCATTATTTTCTTAGTATTGTTTTCGAACTCATTGAAAAATAAAAGTAATAGACTTGGAACTTAAAGGAGAAGAAAAAATGGGATAACCTAGATGTTAAACGCCATAAAGAACTTAGGTGGGTTTTTTTTATAATTTATAAAAAAAGTTATTATTTATATAAATTTTATTAATAAATTGGGTGTAAAAAATAGTTGCTTTTAATTTTAATAAAAAAATTAAATGAGACTATTTAAATTAAAATACAAGAAAATAAATATAATCATATTAATAAAATCATGATCGTAAATTTATTTTTTATAATTATTTATAATAATTATAAAAGTAGTAATTGAGCTATCCCAACATGGTTTTCAATTGCATGGGAATGCAATTGAGGAGATGGAGCCATTCAATCCGTATTAAATAACTACAATACTTTAAAAATAATTTTAAAAAAAATTATCATAATATGTATAAAAAAATTAAAATTAAATCATGACCACAAGATAACATGGTGAATATAAGTAAATTTTGTTTAAATAGACCTTATGTATAAAAATTGAATAATTTAATTTGATTTAGTTATAAATAAATATTATTAACAATAAATATTACTAAAAATGTATCTCATTTATTTATATATTAAATTTATTTTTAAAAAAATTGTCACACCGTGACCCTTCCTACCCAGTACATGACCCTCATAAGACCCACATCAACTGCTTCTGACAGAGTTCCTGTTCCTGTGTGCTGCCTAGCTGTCCCCATAAGTACGGTATAGTCACATATAACTGGAAATTCCATTTTAGAGAATTGACTTTTTTATTTCTTACCCGTTTGAGCACCGTTTTTTGCCACACACAAAAAAACCTTATTTTGGGTAAAAAAAAAGCAAAACACGTGTTTGACTGATTTTTTTTGATTTTAATGCTTTTTTTAAAAAAAATTAAAAGCATGTGTTCTTTTGAAAAGTAAAAATTTGTAATTTTTTTTAAAAAATAAATTTTAACATAGGAGAAAAATAATTTTTAGATAAATATATCTTTAAAATATTTTAATATATCTTTTTAATAATTTTATTTATATAAAAATATTTTTATATCAAACACAACACATTTTTTTTAATAAAATTACTTATACATAATTATAATTAAATATTAAATATTTATTTTTTTAATTTAATATTTTTATTTAAAATATAAACTTATTTCTTAAAGATGACTTGATAAATATTTCTTATTAGACAAAATAAATAAGTAATAAAACTTATATAGGTCCTAACTAATATGTTATTATTATTATCATTTTTTACTTGAATTATGACTTAATCAATAAAAAAAAGAAAATAAATTCATTATACTCCGTCATTACTATGCTAAGTAGCAATACTAGTAGTATTTTTAATTTTTAAAATTTAAAATTTAAGTTTTTTTATTTTTTTATTTTAAGAAATAAATTAAAAATATTAAAAAGTATTAAAAAATTTATATAAAACATTAATTCAAAAATAATTCAAAAAACATAAAATTAAAAAAATTAAAAAAAAAAACTCGGGAGAAACCAACTTTCTGTATCTCTCACCCACCTTGAGGGAGTCTCGAAAATCCATGTTGCTGTTGCCTGCGTCCTTTGTAGGGTAGTTAGTAGTATTGCCTTTAGACAAGGTGTCATGACCCGTGATTTGGTGGACTCTACCCTATTGAGGCGACACAAAATCCTATTCATCCTTAATTGGTTGACCCCCTCACCAACTCTTTCTACCTAAACTATTACTTTCACCTCTAATTAATTATAACTTGTAAAAACAGATCCAAAACTATATTAATTACCATAGAAATTACAAACATTTTCAATTATTCAAGTATTTTTCTAAATAATTGTTATTTGAATTTGGATTCAATTAATCAATTATTTTTGACTCACCGTAATCATCTACACTCGCATACATAATTACAATAATTTTTATAAAAAAAATATGAAAAAGCATGTCTCATTATGATTGTTCTATATAAATAGACAGTCACAATTAAATATACTCGGCCATATAAAATATGATTAGATCCGCTTATTAATAAAAAGCAAAAGGGAAAGAGGAAATTGAGTTATTTGAAATGAGGGATGCTCGCGTACCTGAGTGAAGAAGACAAGAAGAGTGAGAAGCTTGAGGGTCTTGAAGAGCATTCGAAGGTGGCGAAAGTAACTAAGAGACCAAGAGTTAACGATCTGCTGGCGTTTATGGTGAGGAAGATCGGGAAAGCTATGGAAGAAAGGGAAGCGAAGTGAGAGGCTTGGGAGGCCACAGAGTATCAATGAGCCAAACCATGTTGACAGCAGCCACACCACCAACCATAGCAACGCTGTGTTTGGGTGTTTCAGTCTCTCACTTATCACACCTCCAACCTACACACCACGAGTAGAGAATTAATTGACAATAAATACATTACAAATTACAATCATTTTTTTATTTTATAGGTATGTTCTGAATCCTTAATTTATGTAAATTATAGTAGAGAGTTTAATTCATTTTGATTAGCTCTTTTTGTAATTAGTTACAATTGTTAATTTTGCACTTACCACATTACAGAAACATGTAAATAAAAATAAAGAGCAATATCTATAGCTGGACTGCAACTGTTAAAGTTTCATCTTGTGATTGCTACAACGATAATGTTATGGTCATAAATCTAGTTACATATTGCACTTAAAAGTCTTTTCATAATAATGAAAGAATTTAGAGAAAAAAATGTTAGTATAATTAGTTTTAAAAGTTAAACTGGTCATTAAATCGATGAAGACAATAATTTATAGTTTATGAGTTCGACCGTGGTTAAAATCAGAGTGGTAATAAAAAATATATTTTTTGTTTTGTATATTATATGATACCATATATTAATAATATATATAAAATAATAATTTAATATGAAAATAATTTTAATACATACTAATATATATATATATATAATTATTAAATCACCTAAATATATCTAAAATAAGTTTAGAATGATAAGTAACATATGTATTATATTCAATATTTAAAATGATCAAAATAATATTGTTTTGAAATCAAAATTTCATAAAAAATAGTGTCAAAATGACATTATTTTAGTAAATTAAAGAAATGAAAAATAAGTATAAACAAAAAATATTGACTCAGTCCAGTTCACTGATTTGTTGCTGGTCAACTTTTAGGGGTTAACTAGACCAATCCATTAGTCGATTCACCAATTTTCGGGTCAACCAAGCAATCGATTCAGTGTAATTTTTTATGCACCTGTTGCAATTGTTGTTTGTAAATAATCTCATAATATTATAGAGTAGATTTATTTTTTAATACCTTAAAAAACATTCAATATATTTCATAATAGGATGTTTTATGAATTTTTTTTGTCTCAAATAAAGTTAAAATAATATTAAAAGAAAATATTGAATTTCACGACACACTTTATAAAAAGTGCATATATATGAAAGCACCTATAAATAAAATTAACTTAATAATATAATATTACTAATACATAGCAAAATCTATAAAAAATACTCAAGATTTTAATATAAGGCAATATATAGCATTTTTTCTGTACAATAAGAAAATTACCAATCCCACAAGAATATTCTTGCTTCACTACCTCCCCTTTTTCTTACAAAAGGGTTCAATTCAATAAAGATGTTATATAAATAATTTCAAGCATGCATGTTATAGATAGATAGATAGATAGATAGATAGAAATTTAATTTAAAAGCAAAAATTAGAATTAAGGAAAATAAAAGAAGAAGAAAGGGAAAAGTGTGAGGTGGTAGCTAGCCCTACACGGTGAGGTGTTCCAGCCATGGAGGCTGAAGTGCGGTAGAAGGTGGCGACAGAGTCATTGGAGACGTCAGGGACGACGTGGTTAATGGAAGGCAAGAAAGTGTCACAAAGAGCAGTGATAACTTTGTTGTGCCTGTGAGTGAGAGAGTTGGTGAGTGGTTTTTGTTGCTGTTTCTCTCTCTCCCCAGCAAGAAGGAGTCTGTGTGTGTCAATATTACCAAGCTCTACCACTGTGTGATCTTTCCCTCCCAAACCCAACCTAAAGCTTCCCTTTCTAAAGCTACCATTTTTGCTTCCTCCTCTTTCCTCCTCCATGCTTCTTCTTTTAATTTCATTGAGATATTCACAGCGATAACCTTCTGGGGTTTATATAGAACCAGGTTTCAAATATCACCCACAAAATAAGCTACTTATGACGTCAATGGAGAGAGAAACAAAGTGAAAGAACAAACACAGGGGGAATTAGAAGGCTTTGACAGAGAAACCTGAAACCCTAATATATAAAATGAAATATTATATGAAAATGGATTGATTTGAAGACTAGGAGAGAGAGGAACACGTGGTGCTGGGTGAGGAAGAGCCAATTATTCATGAATTTAAATGAAAAATAAAATAAAAAGGATGGGGTTTAATTTACGTATACATGCATGAGTGGCCAACTAATAATTAGACTCAACAAAAGGTTTGAAATAAATGCAACTAATAACTGTGCGTATTAACTCACTCATCTACCGACCATTTAATTTCTGGTTTTTAATTTTGATTAATTCTTCATTTCCAAAAAAAATGACATTTTTCTAATTGGTGTCCATTTATTCTGGATCCGGATTCCCTCCTTTTTTTCGGTTCTTTTTTTATAATCCTGACCATTCAATTACTTGGACAGCCAGAATAATGCCACGAGATAATTTTTTTTTAAAAAAAAATTTCTCCCTTCCTCCTTCTCTTTCTCTCTCCTCTCCTTTTTCCCCGTCTCTCTCTCTGTCTCTTCTCCGCCTTTCTCTCTTTCTCTCTTTTCCCTCTCCACCTGACCCTAAAATGGTGATTTGATGTCCACATCCAGTACTACGCCCTATCTTTCTCTCTTTTCCTCCTCCCTTCTCCATTTGTTACATATGTAGATTCTGGAATTGCAGGGAAAAGCTACAAAGAACAACTTTAGAAGAGCTCATATTTTATACAGAACAAATAAAATAGAACAAAGGAGAGGGAGGAAGGAAGAAATAAAAATAGAACGAAGGAGGAGGAAGGAAGAGACACAGAGGGAGAGACAGAGGAAAAAGGAGAGGGGAGAGAAAGAGAA
>JASKGM010095939.1:0-12830 GCA_034509205.1 Ceratonia siliqua
GTGTTTCCTCCATCTCCCTGTGGATCGACACCCCATACTATACTGCGATAACCGCGTAGTGTTTTTGGGCGTAATCATTTCTCTATCATTTTGATTCCTGAAAATGTAAATATTCCTAGAGATTAAAATCCTGAAAAAAAAAATGGACAAGTGAATTATTCTAAGAAGATGATGTCCCCAAATTTTAATTCACCTGCCTTGGTAATATAGTATATATTGTATCTAATTGCTATTGTAATTAATAATTAGTTAGAAGGCATTAAATGTTGCAGTTGAAGGAAAGATATCATTGATTCTTTGTATAAATTTCATTTCTTATGCATGCTTGATGAGCTTAGTATATGCTTTACTCATTGCAGACCAGGGTAAAAGCTCTTGCAGACCCAGAGCAAATGCAAACTATGCATGTAAGTAATCTTCTTGTTTTGGTTGTTTCTTTGCTAGTGATAATGGTTCTGTTGGTTTATGGGGCTATCTCTAATAAATTCAAATATATGGTGGGCTGTAGCATGTAGTAAAGATATTTCTATTGTACATTGTTTTACTAATTATGTAGAATGACAATTTATCTTCTACAAAAATATGGGTACTATCCTACACGAAAAATTAATAAATATAGTTTTCAATTGGTTCCCCCGCTCCCTTCTTTCTTTATTTTGGCATTTTGACCATTTTGTTTATTCCTAAACTTAGCGGAAATCATATTATTGAAAAGCCATTGTGCTTGTGTTGAATGGGATGTTATCTCTTCTAAGGATGAGGGTACTGGAGAAATCATAGGTTTCCTAACTTAAAATGCAAGTGATTAATTAATAAAAACAAATATTATTTGCTAATCGCCCATTAAGTTGTAATTCCTTCCAGCTAAGATTTTGTTTTCGACTAGATATGTCACACTTTCTTATAAATTCCTTGTGCCAATGTTAATAAGATATTTGCTATTGATATAATGACATAGGGCGTTCTCCTGATATAATGTATAGGGAAGCTTATATACAAAATAAAATTTGGATCTAGCTATCTTGGGTAACAGCTTGGAAACAGGTTTCTGTGGAGTATTTTAGTTCAAGAAAACTAGAAAATAGATTTGGGTTGGGTTGAATCAAATAACCAAGAAAAGGCAAACTTGCTGAAGAAAATTCTCATAAACTGATCACCACAAAATAAAGCATTATAGTAAAATTAGTGTTCTTAATACATATTTTACATTGATTCAATTTATCTTTAATAAAATCTATAAGGATGTAATAATACCCTCTGTTACTAAATCTAATGAACTAAAATGCAAACAATATAATAAAATCTAAGGCTGTCAAACTCATAAGTTGACTTTTAAAAACAAATGATTTTCTATTTCTAACATGCTCTAGCTTGTTAAATTGGGAACAACTTCAGAAAAGTGTAGAATGGAATCAAACTGATTTAACTTAGTAAATCTGTAGAAAACCCTGGCCAACTTGTTAATAGAAAAATCTGCAGAAATTTAAAAGAGATTCAGAGGTTGGTGGGTGTTTGAGAGAGAGAGCAGAAGAAAATTAGAATGCACAGGGGGAATTGGGATGTAACTTGCATAAGCACAAAAGAGAGAAAGAAAGAGTGACTAGTGATGTAGACATTCCTATTGCTGTAGATGCTCAAGTGATCAGCCTCAATTTCTATTTGTCTATCAATTAGTCATTAGTGGACATGCTGGGAAAGAGTGAGAGGCCTAGGTTTGAACATGGAAGATAAAGAGGCTCTTTCCATTTTCATAATGTGTTGCTTCTCGATCTTAAGGCCTTTAGGCTGTTTTCCCTTTCTGTCCCCTCTCTAGCGACTAACCTCGGTGAATGAAGTGTACTTTAGGGTTCCCTAGTGATGGAAGAATGCAGGGAAAGAAACACACTACTAGATACTAGTATAGGTTTTCAAAAACCTATAGCAGAACTTGCATCCCCATGAGGAGAAAAAGAAGCTGAACTATATACTCATAATAAATTCATGTTTCAATTCTTTAATCCTAGGCTCTTCACTTTGTGGCATTAAAAGCTTTCTGTTTCTTTTTAGCTAGATGAACCACATCAAGCAACTGGGCATTAACTTTTGCAACTACCAACCTTGATACCCCTCTTCTCCTTGCAAACTCCAATATCAAATTCAGAGGCCATGGCCAGTGAGGTGAGGCCCTAGTCTACAAATTAGACCTGAAAAGATAGGCGGCTGAGCAGGGCACTAGCTAGTTGTTCAGGTCTTAGGTATTTCCTACCTCCTACCAAGTTTGAAAATTGAAGTAGTGGAAGTTCCATGACTCCTTTGCTACATTGCAATGCAGCACCCGATGTTAGTGGACTCTCAACCATGCTTATGCAGCACCTGTTCATTGTGAAGGGTTCACTTCCTAGATTTTCATAGAAAAAGAATGTCACTTTAAGAGTATGTTGAGGGATAGCGGAAGAGCAGGAAAGGGAAGAGAAGGTTTGGTCAAACTATTTTCTTGTTTGGGATTTTTTCTAAAGAGGGGAGGAAAATGGGAGAATTTCAACTAGCCTTACGAAATCCTTCGAATTAATTCTTGCCTTCTTTATGGTTTTAGGTTCCCCCAGTTTGGGATACTTTAGAGCAAAACTAATTATTTACTATTATATTATTTATTACTTTTTAGAATATTAATATTAAGCAATAAAATCATTATAGTTAATTATTTTAATAAAAATATATTATGTAAATATTTTCTATTATTTAAATTTTTATTCCCTTTTCTTTGTTAACTTTAAACATCCAAACACTGTTTGGGGAAGAAAAATCATCATTCAACCCTTCTTTCTTGGATTTTTTTTCCTTATGTTTCCCTCCTAGTCCCTACCCCAAAACATACCCTATGTGATGTTTTGTTGTCTCTTTTAGCATCTGCATGAGCACTTGCTATGGTTTTCACTCTCGAATGTCTTCTAAAAACTTCTGAACTGTGATTTTTTAATTATTAAATTCCACCAAAATTTATACATGCCATCCAAATTGTCCACTTCCCTATTATAAGAAGACATAACATTCCAAACATTTGTTCGACTACCACCTTTATTGCCAGAACCTTACCTTCTTTATGTCCTGGAAATAAAATAAAGGAAGCAAGAAAGGAATGCCATGCCTCACTAATTGCCTTCCACAACCTACGCTAGTATTCTTGATCTCTAATAGCTTTAATTTGTAGTAGAAATAGAATAAATACTTATAAAATAAAATGTGGCCACTCCTCCATTTCGTTTTCCTCCATTAGCCTCTATCCACACAAAACAAGTTAAAAGCTCTGACTTTGATATTGCTGGATTTCTGTCACAACAATTCCTAATTCTTTTTTAATTATCTTTGCAAAGTATATAGTGGAATATGTGTAACTGAACGTTTTGAATAATAGATTTTCTATCTTTTTCTATTGAATCAAAATGTACATATATAAGAAACAGGGAGGAATTACACTGAGCTATTCTAGGCTATACAATATCTATGGCTGTAGTTTCAGGATCCCTGAAGAAAGGGGATTTTACAATTACTTAGCCCTATAATTACTCAATTTGTCCCCTATTTGACAGCTCATGTCACACTCCCCCACAAGTTGGTGCATAGATATCTCTTATGCGTAACTTGTCAAGTGAGTTGTGGAAATTTCTACTAGACTACGCTTTTGTGAGAATGTCCGCCAACTGGTCTTCTGATTTGACAAAGGGGAACCAATTGACCTTTTCTTCAAGGTTTTGTCTCATAAAATGCCGATCCACCTTGACATGTTTTATACTATCATGTTGAACGGGGTTATGGGAGATGTCAATAGCTGCCTTGTTGTCACAAAACAGGTTCATTTCGGAGTGAGGGGTGAAGCCAATTTCTGTCAAAAGTCTTCTGAGCCACAGAAGTTTGCAAAGACCTTTAGCCATTCCTCGAAATTCAGCCTCTGCGCTGTATAGTGCTACTACTTTTTGTTTCTTACTTCTCCAAGTAACAAGATTGCCTCCAACAAAAGTAAAGTAGCCTGAGGTGGATCTTCTATCCAACATATTTCCTGCCCAATCAACGTCTGTATAGCCATCAATGTTTAGATGATTATTTTTTGAGAACATAAGCCCCTTTCCAGAGGAGAACTTTAGGTACTAGAGAATTTGAACTACTACATCCATATGATCTTCACTTGGACAATGCATAAACTGACTTACCACACTTACAGCATAAGCAATGTTTGGATGAGTATGAGATATATAGATGAGTTTACCAACTAGCTTCTAGTACCTATCTTTATCAGCTAGCACTTGATCTGAGTATTCTCCAAGTTTATGATTTTGAACAATAGGAGTCTCAGCTAGTTTACACTTTAGTAATCCTACTTTTGACAACAGGTCGAGTACATATTTTCTTTGAGAGAGAAATATGCCTTGTTTTGATCTCGCTACTTTAATTCCCAGAAAATACTTAAGTCCTCCCAGATTCTTCATTTCAAATTTATTTGACAACTGCTCTTGAAGTCCAAAGATCCCTTCTGTGTCATCCCCTATGATAATTATGTCATCTACATAGACTATTAGAGCTGTTACTTTCCCTAATTGGCGTTTTAGGAAGAGGGTATGGTCCGTGTTGCTTTGTTGAAATCCGTATATCTTCATAGCTGAGCTAAATTATCTAAACCTTGCTCGAGGTGACTGTTTTAATTTGTATAATGCTCTTTGTAGTTTACATGCAGTCTTTCCTCCTGTGGTTGCACTAGACCCAAGTGGGATATCCATGTAGATTTCTTCTTCAAGATCACCATGAAGAAAGGATTTTTTTGTCAAACTGATGCAATGGCCAATTTAGATTTGCTGCAAGAGAGAGTAAAACTCTCACAATATTTAGTTTGGCTACTAGAGAAAAGGTTTCCTGGTAATTTATTCCATATGTCTGTGTGTATTCTTTTGCCACAAGCCTCGCCTTATATTTATCAATGGTTCCATCAGCTTTGTATTTGATGGAGAAAACCCATTTGCACCCTACTGTCTTCTTTTCTTCAGGGAGTGGAACTAGTGTCCATGTTTTATTTTTCTATAACCCCTTAATTTCCTCCATTATAGCTTTGGTCCATTTTGGACTGGATAAAGCTTCTTGAACACTACTGGGAAGATGACAAGATGATAACTTATGTGCGAATGCCTTGAGCAGTTCAGATAGTCTGTGAGTAGACATATAGTTGGCAATCAGATATCTAGATCTTCTTTCTTCCACATCTAGAGAGTACCGATTTGGTGGCTTGCCTCGATTATGTCTGAAAGGTAAAACATAACCTGCAGAAATATCATCATTAGGATAAGTCAAGGTGGTAGGAAAGCTTACCTCAAGAGTATTCTCAGAAGGAGAAGGGCAATTTAGGTATAGAGGAGAAGGGAAATTCGCCTTTGCCTTCAGGCTCCACAATTTTTGATTCCCCTAAAGTAGTCTCACTACCATTTCAGTTCCTTCACTTAGAGGTGCATTATTTTTCTCATATCATTGCCATTTGTTACCCCACCAATTCAGCTCTTTATTCTAGTGCTCCCCTTGAAGTGGTGAATTGGGTATCGATGGCAAGAAAAAAGTATTTGATTGGGTGTGCTTAGTGATTGGGTCAAAGCATTGATAACCCTTCTTATGTAGTCCAACCCCAAAAATAGACAATGGACTACTTAGGGATCTAGCTTAGATCCTTGATTTTATCAAGGTGAACAAAGGCAACACACCCAAAGACTCAAGGAGGAATCATCAAAATAGTAGGCAAAGCGACATGGTTAGACAACACCTGTAGTGGAGTCTTAAAGTTTAAGAGTTTTGAAGGCATACGATTGAGTAAGTGCACCGCAGTGGCAACAGATAGTCCCAATGGTGGTTTAGCACATAGGCCTCAATGAATAAGGCTCGGATAGTTTCTAAAATATGTTGATTCTTTCTTTTGGTGACACCATTTTGTTGTGGAGTTTGTGAGCACGTGGTTTCATGGAGTAACCCATGACATTGGAAGTACTCTTGAAATTGCTGATTGACATATTTACCACCATTGTCAAATCGGAGAACCTAAATCTTAGTTGAGAATTGTGTCTAAACCATTACATGAAATGATTTAAAGACACCAAACACATCACTTTTATGTTTTAGTAAATATAACCGTGTTATTCGAGTACAATCATCAATAAAAATCACAAACCAATGACGACCAAAAAGAGTAGTTATTGGGGAAGGTCCCCATATATCTGAATGGATCAAAGCAAAATGAATGTCACTTTTATTCAAGCTTATTGGATAAGAGACTCTGAATGCAAGTTTCACACTTAAAGTCTGAATGTTGTAAATTTGAAAATAAAGTTGAGAATAGATGCTTCAAATAACCAAATGGCGAATGCCCTAATTGGTGGTGACATAACCAAATCTGTTTCTCTGTGCTGCTAGTTGGACAATGCATATGATTAGCTTTTCCTAGACTGAAGTCATCCATGTAGTATAATCCCCCCTCTTAGTACCACGTCCAATGATCTCCTTAGTGAGAATATCCTGAATAAGACAAAATGTAAGATATATTTGTACCGCACAATTGAGATCTGTAGTAACTTGACCAACATATATCAATTTATTTGAGAGGGATGGAATGAGTAAAGTATTAGATAATGATAGACAGGGTGATAAAGTAACGGTTTTAGCCCTTGTAACAGGATATGTGACTCCATTAGCATTTGCAATACAAGTCATTCTAGGTGGAGTGGTATGTGAGAAATCACTGGAGTTGAAGGTCATGTGATTTGTGGCTCTGGAGTCTATAATCTAGGCATTATCATTGTTGTGAGTATAGTTAAGAAATACTTGGCCATAGTTACCTTGACTAGTTGATGTGTCTACTTGGGGGGTGAGAGACAATTAGGGTTCACCAGTAACTATAGCAGCTTTACCAATTGTGTCATTTTTCTTTTGTGCCTTATAGTCATTCCACCAGTCTATGTATCCATGTAGCTTAAAACGAGTGTCACTACCCACCATCAGGTTAGGCTTTAGACTTAGACATACCATTGAACTTTCCACTGTTTAAAGATAGCGAATCTCACTTGTGAGAGTTGTTTCCTTTAGACACCTTGATAGCACTGAAAGTTGTATCTCCACTAGAAGTCATTACTGCCCATCGAATATCTTCCAGTCGAATGATAGCATAGGCCTGCTCCACTTTGGGGAATGGTTTTTGGTGAGCATTTCATATGTGATCCAGTCGATCATCTAACCCATCGAGAAAGGTGTAAACCCTATCTTCTTGTTGGATTGCGTTGAATTTCTGGATGTCGACTGAGTACTTTAGATTAGGATGACGGAAGTCGATCTTTTGTCACAATCCTTGAAGGTCATTGTAATTCTTCTCAACAGACTCGTTGGCTTGTCTCATATGACTTACCCCAACGTCAGAGGTCATACACTTGAGATGTATTAGTGTCGTCGAAGTAAGTTGTAGCTACTGCATCCCATATTTGTTTTGCTGTTAGGAGGCTAATGAAGTTACCGATCAAAGAGGAATCCATAGAGTGTATCAACCATCCTTTCATAACTGCGTTCTCGATTCGCCATCTTCGAAAAGATGGATCCTATTCTGAAGGTTTGGGAGTGTCTCCGTTGATATAGCCTAGTTTATCCTTGTCGGATATGTACATTTCCACCACCTGGTACCATAAGCCATAGTTAGAGCCATCCAACTAGATGCTGATCGGGCCAGTTGTAGGATCAGTAATCGATGGGTATGGTGAACTCTGGGTCTTGGTCAGAACTTCAATCATCTTGGTTGTCAATTCCTTAAGATTGACTTCAGTATGAGGCTTTGGGTGATTTATCAGAGCAAAGGATTCTGCCATGAAAGCATCGTTTTGGTATTTACTGGTCAAGAGGTGGGTGAAGCGGAGGTCCAAGGACCACGCTCTAATACCATGTGTAACTGAACGTTTTGAATAGTTGATTTTTTTTATCTTTCTCTATTGAATCAGAATGTACATATATAAGAAATAGAGAGGAATTACACGGAGCTATTCTAGGCTATACAATATCTATGGCTGTAATTTTGGGATCCCTGAAGAAAGAGGATTTTACAATTACTTAGCCCTATAATTACTCCATTTGTCTTCTATTTGATAGCTTATGTCAACAGAATATATATACAAAAATGATATCATCTAATGAATGAAGCAGTTAGAGTTTTCCACTCATTTTGTTTAGACAACATCAATCAGGAATATGGCAATCTTTTTTTCTTTAGTAAATTCAAAGTAATGTTAATGATTATCTATTGTTGCAGCTTGAGAAGCTTAGTGACATACAATGTCAGCCTATATCACAGCTAAAATTCATAATAGAGGCCTGGCTACAGTTATATGTTAATACCTGTATTATGTGAATGGAAATGTAACTCTTTCTTAGTAAATAACTTGTGCTTGTAGATTGTTGAATACAGACATGTTTTGAAATGGACATATGCCTATGGCTACTATATACCAAAGGAAGAGAACGCTAAGAGAGAGTTTTTTGAATACTTTCAAGGTATGCTTTAACCTTCTTAAGGAAAATGCATGGAATTCCTTTATCTGTGTTGAATTTTTAAGAAAAGAACAACATTCCAGAGAGATCAGAACTTCTTGAAATAGTTGTTCATTACTATGTTTCACATGGTTCTTTAAAATATTAATAATCATTTGTATCATATTTAATTTATCTGCATTTTAGTGGTTAAGTAGGTAACAAGGACGACCATCTTAAGGTTTCTATTGGTAATATGTTTGTAATGATAGTGAGCATATATTACACAGATAGTTACACCATTTTTATACCAAATGAGAGAATTATTTAAGATCATCATTATTTTACATAAAGCGCTACAAAAGAACTATTTTATACACAAATTTTTATTTTTATGCCACGTCCCTTACAAAAGTAAAAAAGTACCATTTATTTTCTTTCTAGCATTTTATTTATTTTGAGAAAAAGGACATCATATTAATTTAAGGAATGCTTTTCTTACAACAACTAACCCCCACAAATTTTGCAAAAGGCATTATTAGTTAATCAATCATCCCATTTCACTTACGTCATCCTCTTATATTATGAGTGGCTAAAAATCTTTTGTAAGATTTGTGGGAGTTACTTTTTATAAGAGGATCATTCCTCCATTCTTTTCTTTCTTCCCATTCCTTCCTTTTTAGCTTACTCATTAATGGACCTGTTCATGGGGCAGGTCAGGTTGGGCTTAGGCCTAAGCATAGAGGACTTTATTTGTAGGCTTAGGCCTAAGCCCATTTTAAATTCAGCCTATATTCATGGGTTAGGCTTTATTCCAAGCCCATGAGTAAAGCTTGGGCTTGGCCTATTATACTGGTTAATTTTTTTTCATCTTTTAAGTACAATCTATGTTTTAATAAAATAATAATAACAATACTTTTTGGAACATAAAAATAATTGTAAAATCATATACAATAAGAAATATACAATTCTGAATGGTGATTAAGTACCTCAAAAGCTTAAATATTGTACATCTATGTTATTATCATCATCACTACTCGATTATGATCTATCAGTCTCATTCTTAAAGTTAACTGCAAATATTAAAAAAATTTATTAATATATCAAATATTTCACCAATATACAATACATAAATAATCAACGTGACACAATTTTCTTATATTTTGATACAATTTTTAATTTTAATGAAGTAACAGCATCACACTCCAACATTCGTACATTTTGCATTTGGGATATAATGTTCACATGGAACTTGCAAAACACTAAAGTATAATACTATAAATTTTCAAAAATAAAATTTCTTAATTTTTTAATAATACTATTAGGAGTTTTATTTTTTTCGAACAATAACACGTCATAAACGTTGATCCATTTTTGGTGTAGATATGCAAATATTGATGTATGTAGCCATATATGTGAGTTTATTTTATTTTTTAAATATAGATGGTGTTGAAATGAGAGAGCATGTGAGGATTACAAGTTAGGTTATATTGGAGGTAGTGTCATCCAAATTATTATGATGATTATTAAATTAGAATAATGAAGATGACGTGGAAACTGGAGGAGAATATGGAAAGAGCACTACATGTGGCATTTCTAATAGACATACGGCTTGAAATCCCCTGCCATAGGCCTCGTGCGTCGGTGTTGCAGTGTTTATTAGTTATGACGTAGGTAGTGTCTAGGCCTAGTGTTTAGGCCATGGCTTGGACAGGTTTTATTATAATAGGCTTAGGCCTATTTGTGAGAAAGAGCTTCTAAGATTATTTAATTGGATATGAGTATTCAAATTTATAGGTTGGGCCACGTATATCCATGAATATACTTGGTCCATAAACACTTATACTCATTAAGCATAGCCTCCATGAGAAAAGAGTATCTTTATCTCTCGCTCTCTCTCATACCCATAGCCATATTCCCCTTGTTTTGCTCTTGAACACAGAGGCCTCTCGGCCTTTCTCTCTCTCTCTCTTTTATTTTTCTTTAGGCTCCCTTCTTCTCCATGGAGGATGCACACCAGAAGAGATCATCACAAGAAATTCCCTATCTTTCTTCCTTACCCATTTCTTCCCTATAAGAATTTTTTCACACATAGTAGGAAGCACTCATAATCATCACATATCTCCATTCTCATAAACCATGAGCATAACATCATTATAAATTTCTCTTCTTCGTCACCTCCTTCATCAAAACCACTCTCTCCTCTCTTCCTTAAGGCACACAGGTAACAAGAACCCTGATTTCCACCTTGAAACACTTTATTTACTTGAAAACTAAAGAAAAACTTGTAAAAGAATGTATAACTTAGACTCGAGTGTTAAAAACTCCTAAAGCTATAAGAGTATTTTGGAAATGAAAAATGTTATTCCCACACTCTACCTACACCCTAATATTTTAATCATTTTTTTGCTGACGTGGTAGACTTTTTTCCTCTTTCCTCTTTCCTCTTCCCTCTTCCCTATCTTTCCATTTTTCATTTTCCTACTACAAAGACCCCTTGCTCTAACTTTCCCTTGCTCGCTTTGTCGTCGCTGCAACCAATTGTATACCGCCGATGATGACGTGTTTTCACCTTATCCAATGCCGGAAACTCCGTCTCCACCATCAATCTACTCCATTGCTAGGGATACACTCCGTTCTCGCCGAAGCAGAACAAGAAGGGTCCCTATGGAGATTTAGGTGCCTTTGGTGGTTTGATCTTGCCGCCTTTTGTGGACATGGAACCAAAGGAGGGATTTGCTTTGAGAGAATGGCAAAGATAGAACACAATTCAACTAGAAGAAAAGAAGAAGAAGGAGAAAGAGATGAGGTAATTGATTACAGAAGAAGCGGAGGAGTACAAAATTGAGTTTTACAAGAAGAGCTGACTTGGCTGCCACGTCATCAAAAATATTATTAAAATAAAGGGGTATGGGAGAAAGGAGTGAGGGAATAACGGGGACTAGAAATGAAAAATGTTAGTCCCACACTCCCTTCTCCTACACCTCAATATTTTAATCCATTTTTTGCTAATGTGGCAGCCCTTTTTCCTCTTCCCTTTTTTTTTTTTCCATTTTTCATTTTCCCTCTACACATACCACCTGCTCTAACTTTCCCCTGCTCGCCTTGCCTTTGCTGTAGCCATCTATATACCGCTGGCCACAATGTGTTTTCATCTTAGCCAATGCAGAAACTCCGTCTTTGTTGTCGATATACTTCATTGTTGGGGGATACACTTTGTTCTCGCTGGAGCAGAATGGGAAATGTCTCGATGGAGCTTTAGGTGTCTCTGATGGTTCGATCTTATCGCCTTTGGTGGACTTAGAACTGAAGGAGGGATTTGCTCTGAGGGAATGGAGAAGATAGAACGCAATTTGACTAGAAGAGAAAGAGACGAGGCAACTAGTTATAAAAGAAGCGGAGGAGTACAAAATTGAGTTTTACAAGAAGCGTTGGCGTGACTATCACGTCATCAGTAATATTATTAAAATAAAAGGGTGTGGGAGAAGGGAATGTGGGAATAACGAGACTGTTTGGAAACTCATGATTGTTTTATTGCTTTTGTTATTCCCTTGTGCTTAAGAGGTCATCTGCTATGCACGTGATAATAATAACAAAAGTGAAGGAAGAGAGACATTTAATAATGTGCTTAAGCCACCATTTAATAACAAAGTGCAACAAGTGGAAAATATTTTTTTTTTATTCCATTATGTTATAGGTGATCGCTATCTTACTCCAAGAGTATTAATACTCTTGAAGTAGGTTTTTATTTTTTATTTTTTTTGTTTTTAATTTTGTTTATAATTTTCATTTTAAGAAATAAGTTAAAAAAATTTAAAAAAATAGAAAAAAGTAAAAAGAAAATTTTAAAAATTTCATAATACAATAATTCAAAAATAACTCAAAAAATAAAATAAAAAACAAAAAAAAGGTCAAAAAAATATTTTGATTTTTTTATATTCTTTTAACTTATTTCTTAAAATTAAAATTATAAAAAAATTTAAAAATTTAAAAATTATAAAACCTACTCATGAGTGGGAATACTCATGAGTAGGTTAGAAAACCCCTATGTTATAACCAAATGGGTGCCTGGTTTAACGGTTTAAGAACACAAGGGGGAATATTTTTAATACTTCTACTTTGTTTCTTAGTGTAGAAACAATGCATAAATAATTATGATTGGGTCAATAAAGTGCTGACAAATATTAGGTTTAATGTTTCTTGTATAATAATGATACTATTATTAATATAAGGCAAATTTAGGGGTGTCAAAACGGGCCGGCCCATTAGGGCCAACCCTAACCCTTGAAGGGTTAGGGCGGGTTTTGAGCCAAAAAAACAGG
>JASKGM010095961.1:0-12826 GCA_034509205.1 Ceratonia siliqua
TGCAAAAATATAAAAGTGCTTTTGAGCATGTAAAATTATTAAAAATGACATATAAAAGTACTTTTTAGAAAATTTATGAAATCTTTTAGTGGTATATGTATTTAAAAATTTTCTCTCTCTTCTATTGGACCTGATTATTTTTGAAGCATTATATTTGCTGCTTCTCTGAAAAGCAGGTTTTCTGCTTATTTTTAAAATAAGTACTTTTTTTTTTTAATTTGCATCCAAACACCTATTTTAAAAATAATCGCTTATTTTTATAAAAAAAAGCAGCTTTTTTCTCAGAAAAGCCCATCCAAACGGGGCATAAGTTGGTTACCGATCATCTGTTTATTTGTGCTTCATTTAATCCTACGGTCATCATAAGTCAATCATCGATCCAACAGCTCACACAATGAGGCAGTAGCTTGATAGCCCCAATTATGGGGTTGTAGGATAACAATCACCCATAAGAAAATACCGTAAAAGCCTTTAAAACACCATATAGGAAAATAAAACATCAAAAGTCCTGAAACATAAAATTGTCGACGTGGTGCCGTTGCTTGGTGCTCTTTGGTTTTATAGTATTCCAGTTAGGCTGCTCTCTTAGATTGCCTCTTTTCTAAACCCTCCAGATAATCTAGGATTAACTGTTCTACATCAGTCTCCTGCACTTGAAAGGAACTCGTCCTTGAGTTAATGTTAAGATAAATAGACTCTTTCTGCTGATGATACTCAAATAGATTTGCCACATTAAATGTCTTGGATATGCCCATGTCTTCCAGTAAATCAATAACATAAGCATTGTTGTTGATCTTTTTTAGAATTTTACAGGGGCCATATTTCCTTGGTTTAAGCTCCTTGTAGGTCCCAACTAGAAATCTCCTTGCGAAGGAACACCATCACCATATCTCTCTCTTGGAACTCCTTATGGCGTTTATGTTGATTTGTTGCAGCTTTGTACTTAGCATTGGATCTTCCAACCTCTCTTTAACTTCGGCTTGCATCTTCTTAACTTGCTTAGCCATGTTCTCTACTGCAAGACTTTATTTTCCCTGGAGCTCTAGGCAGGCATGCTAGGTCCAAAGCATGATGAGGTGGTTTGAGATATACCACTGCAAAAGGGGATTTACTAGTTGAGATATGAGTTGCATTGTTATAAGCTAACTCAACCTGTGGTAGGGCATGATGCCACTGCATCGGGTTGGCCTAAGTCGCCATGCAAAAGGGGCAGGTTTGGGAGTGGGAAAATCTAGCTCACCCTACCCCGCTTGAATGGCGGGCTAGGGCGATCTGACCTTTTTTTTTAAGGACCATCAGCATTTTGAGTAAGCAATATCTCTTTTCAAGTTTCTTGCAAGTTGAAACTTTCAAGTAATGAAATAATCAATGGCAGCAGTTGAATTTCGTAGTTGTTTTTGTTTTCAAGTTATGCAGAAGTTATATTGTAAAGTTGTTAATTATATTGTTGGAAAGATATACAAATGAAGTATATCTTTTAGTTTACGAATGTATTATATGAATAATGATAGTTATAATAAATCCTACAGAGAAGAAATAATATCATTTGATATTACTTTTTACCTGCTTTATCAAATTTTTTTATTAAAATTTAAATTTATTCTAACAGACAAAATAAATGTGTAATAGTTTCATTGCACATATTTAGGCCTAACAGTCCAACTTTTATTTTAGATAAAAACATGTTCGAATTTTGAATTTAATTTTTAAAACATTATATTAATTGCCAAACTCATGGTAAACTTTGATTGAACATAAAAAATATTGCTGACATATCAATTAACTTTTAATTATATTTAAAATTTTAAAAATAAATGATTGTAAAACTTTCAAGTAATTCTCTCGCTTACTGTATAAATATTTTATAGTAATTTTTAATTATAAAAACAAATAATATTATCTCACCATTTCATTATTTCTTAAAATTTTAAAACATATTTATTACTTTAACACTTTTTATAAGATGGTTTTATTAAACAAAGATATTAAATAGTTTCTAAGTCATATATAATAATATAAATGAGAGTTATACTTTTTTTTGAATTTTTATTTTTCATGTATTTTAATATTCATTTTCATAATTAATTAATTAAAATAAAAAATTAATGTTAAAATCTCAAAATATATCTATAGGAATTAATATATGTTAAAAAATAATTTTTTTTTTAGGGCAGTTGGGTTGGGACCTTGCCAACCCGACCCTTTGGTAGAAGTTGGGGTGGGCTTACCTGCCCTGACAGCCTTACCTCAGTCTGACCAGCAGTCTGTGGATGAGCAGTACTGTTGAACTTCAAGGAGATATCAAACATTTTCTACAGGGTAATCCATAAATGGCTTAGGAACTTAGAGTCCCTATCATAAGTAATAGATTGCAGAATCCCATGCAAACGGACAACTTCCTTAAAGAAAAATAAGCCTTCCTTGGTCTTGATGGCAGTTTTCCATTCATCACTTAGTGGGATTCTAATCTGGTGGTACCCACCCCTCAAGTAAATATTGGAGAATACTCTGGGGTCTTCCAACGTATCTAGCATATCATTTAAGCGAGGTATAGGAAATCTGTAGCTCACTGTGATCTTGTGTATAGCCTTGTTATCTACACAAGTGCACTAATTGCCATCCTTCTTTGGTGTTAACAAAGTTAGGACTGCAAAAGGACTAATGCTGTCGTTGATGAACCCCTTTTGCAACAACTCCACTTTGTTTCTCAAAATCTCACTCTTTTTTGGACTCATGGGATAGTAAGGAAGATTAGGTAAGCTCACCCCTGGAATTAATCAATCTGATATTGAATGTCCCTCAGGGGCGGTAGTTAGTTGGGTAAGTCCTTGGATATTAGCTTTTGAAACTCTCCCAACGGCTGCTAAACTCTATCTGTTATCTTCCCCTCACTGGTCTCTTCAACGCTTCCAATTAAAGCTTTCATAACCACAACATGAACTTCTTGAGTTTCTTTTGCATTCAACTCAAACTCATGCTCAGATCTGGCCATAGTTAAAAAGGCTTGCCCCTCCATTCTAGAAGTCCTGGATCTAGTGCTAGCATCCTTTGCTGGGACAAGCAATCTTGTGGCCTTCCTAGGTGAACAAATACACATTTTCTTAGCCCTTATATGTGGCATCCACATCATATTGCCACGGCTCCTAATATGACATGATTGGCATCCATATCTATGGCATCGCACATAACCTCCCCAATATAATGCTTCCTAATTGAGATGAGAACCTTGCAGACCTTAGTCACTCTCACTGTTGGTCCTTTCTTCCCTACTCAGTTGGATACGGTGGGGGGTGAGGTTATGTATGCAACTTTAGATATTTTACTAGTTTCTTAGCCACGAAGTTGTTATAACTCCCATTATCAACAATCAAATTACAGATCTTCCTCCCAACGATACATAGTGATCTAAAGATTGCCACATCTCTGGGGTGGCTCTTCCTGCTTGGCTGAACACAAAATTTGCAATAAAACTAGGTTGACTCGCTCCAATTCAGTTTCCACCCCACCAGCCACATCATATACTTCATCATCAAACACTAACTCTTCCTCTTCTTCAGACTCACCCTCCGTTTCAACCAAATTCATTGGTTTCCTTGCTAGGCACTCATTAGAGCGATGCCCAGGTTTGCCACACTGAAAGCATTTCCCTGATGATGCTTTTGCATAGGGATTGAAATTCTTCTCGAGCTTGTGCTCCCAAAGGGCTAGATTGCTTTGTGGGAGCATCTTGTGGTTCCTTACCCCTACTTGAGATGCTATTCTTCTCCCACACTTTCCGTGGGTAGTTTGGCCTACTCTTTGTCCTTTCCAACATCTCAGCTTTCAAGGCCATAATAGGCCTCCTCCACTGACAAGAGGATTTGCAGCTTAATCTTCTCTCTAATACTAAGCTTTACACCACTCAAATACCGAGCAACCTACTGCGTCGGTTTCATTCAAGTTATTTCTTGCAACTTGTCAAGTAAGCTCAGTCGCGTAGTTGGATACGGACTTGCTTCCTTGTACACAATTTTGGTACTTTTGGAAGAGGTATTGTTCAGAGTTTGAGGGTAAAAACCTCTCCATGAGTAATTGCTTCATCTTCCTCCAAGTACGAATTGGGGCCCTCCCCTGACGTTTCTTAATTTTTTGCAGCTAGTCCTACCACATAGCGGCTCCACTCTTGAGTCTCAATGCCACCAGCTTCACCTTGCTTTCCTCAGGAATGTCCATCATCTTAAGAACCTCGCTACTTCATAAATCTAGTTGAGGAACTCCTTTATGTGCATATTCCCATTAAAATTGGGAATGTCTGCCTTCAAGCGGTAATTATTGTTAGATTGTTAGGTTGTTAGGTTTATACATTAACTGCATATACTGTAGATTACTTGGTTGTATACGTTTCCTTGATCTCTGTAAGTGATCAACAAATTTACATACTTTCTCTCATTAAGGATTTCTCTCTTTAGTCTATTTTCTCTAGTTGTGTACATGGTATCAGAGCTAAGGAAGAGAAAAATACTTAGTTTTTAGTGTGCGAGTCTGAGTGAACTCATGTCTGGTTCGTTTCGTTCATCTATTTTCTAGTGTCAATTGTCAAGTTTGACCCACACTACTGTGATTAGAAGCTTCTCGCTGGCAAAACCTTTGAGCAGCATGTTCCAGCACCGTCACACACGCCACCTGACTCTTCTGTGAGCAGAGACGTTGTGCACCTTTGATTTACCACTTCTGGTACGTATTTGACGACACTGCCACCACCAACGTCCTCAGACAACTCTGGTTGGCCTATTCTTCTGAGCTCGTCACCAGAAGTTGCCGTACGTGCTTCCATGGGATGCCACACGAGCAGTGCAGTGTTCTGCAACGTGCCGTTGCTGCTGCCGTCTTTCCAGACAGTTTTGTCTTGGTTTCTACATCTTTTTAAGCCTTTTTCAGATCCTTATTTCAACTTTCTTTAAACCACCTTTCATTATAATCATGTTGGAGAGCAAATTAGGTAATTTCACTCCTGTCTTTACTTCCTCTTCGGTGATTGGTTTAGAGAAACTCTCAAGGAGTGCTAATTATACGTCTTGGGTTGCATCGTTTGAATGATGGTTTATGGGACAAGGGGTTGAATATCATTTGACTAAAAAGATTGATGATATATCTACTGCTGAAAGAGCTGCCTGGAAGTAGACCAATGCTCTTTTGTGCAATTTGTTGTGGCAGTTCATTGAGCCTAAACTTGTGGCAGTCCATGTGAGTCTTAGGGGCTTTATCATTTCACTTGCCCCTATCTACAGTAGCATGCACCCTCTACTGACTCCTCAACCATTCTTCACAATCGATTAGGACACTCTCTAAACTTCGCCGAATGGTTCCTCATCTTTTGAATTTGTCTACTTTAGAGTGAGTCGTGTCAACTTGGAAAACAGACCCGTACTTCATTTACCAAGTGTGTCAATAATCGAGCTTCCTCTCCTCTTGCAATTGCCCACTCTGATGTTTGGGGTCCTAGTCTTGTCACTTTTGTTTTAGGTTTTTAGTATTTTGTCACTTTCATTGATGATTATTCTAGATGTACTTGGTTGTTCTTAATGAAATCATGTTCTGAGTTGTTTAATATTTTTGAAGAATTTTGTGTTGAAATGAAAACTCAATTTAATACATCCATTTGGGTTTTAAGCAGTATTCTTCATCAGTCACCTTGTGCTCATACATCTCAACAGAATGGGGTAGCTGATTGCAAAAATTGTAAATTTATTGAAGCTGTTCGCACTCTTTTACTTCATCATCACGTTCCTTTTCATTTTTTGGGCTGATGCTGTCCTCACTGCCTGTTTTTTAATTAATCGAATGCCTTTTTCCGTCTTGCAGCATGAAATTCCATGTTCTCTTTTATATCCAACTCAGCCACTTTATGTTCTTCTGCCTCGTGTCTTTGGATGCGCTTGTTTTGTTCATAATTTGCTACCCGGGTAAGATAAACTTTCTCCTCAATCCATAAAGTGTTTCTTCTTGGGTTATTCTCGTTTTCAGAAGGGCTATTGATGTTACTCTCCTGACACTCAACGTTATTTTCTCACCATTGATATGTCTTTCTTCAAGTCTTATCCTTTTTATCCTTCTTCATCTATTGAGAAGACATCTATTTTTGAGTCCTTTCTTTTTCCTTATTTTGGCACCCTTGTTGATGCCACTGAGTCTACTCCACCAACACTACAGGTATACCAACGTCATCCGGATGTTGACCTTCCTATTGCTACTTTTGATCCTCCATATGACTCACCTCCTATGTAAGCACCGCCACTTAGCACGGACTCGCCACCTATTGCTCTTTGCAAAGGTACTCGTTCTACTAGGAACCCTCACCCTATATATACTTGTCTCAGTTATCATCAATTGTCTACGTCATATTATGCCTTTGTTTTCTCTTTGTCCACTATTTCTATTCTTAAAACCACTCATGAGGCTCTTTTTGATCCAGGTTGGCATCAAGCTATGTTTGATGAAATGGCTGCTTTGCAATCTAATGGAACTAGGGATTTAGTTACCTTACCTACCGCCTGGTAAGTCCCTTGTTGGTTGTTGATGGGTTTATACGGTCAAAGTTTGTCCTAATGGAACAGTTGATCGTTTGAAAGCCTGTTTGGTTGCTAAGGGTTCTACCCAAATTTATGGGTTGGATTATAGTGACACTTTTTCTCTAGTGGCTAAAATAGCATCTGTTTGCTTGTTCTCTCTATGGCCGCGATGTGTCACTGGCCATTTTATAAGCTTGACATCAAGAATGATTTTCTCCATGGTGAGCTTCAGGAGGAGGTTTATATGGAGCAACCACCTGGCTTTGTTGCTCCAGGGGAGTTTGGTCTTGTATATAGGCTCGTCGCTCCTTGTATGGGTTAAAACAGTCTCTACGTACTTGGTTTGGGCGATTTATTTCGGTTGATCAGGAATTTGGTATGACACGAAGTGAAGCTAACCACTCTGTTTTCTATTGCCATACATCCGATGGCAAGTGCATTTATTTGGTAGTTTATGTGGATGATATAGTGATTGTATTGTTGAGTTGAAATCTCTCATTTTTAATCATGTTCAGACTAAGGATTTGGGCTGTCTTAAGTATTTCCTTCGCATTGAGGTAGCTCAATCTACCACTTGCATTGTTATTTCACAAAGGAAGTATGCATTGGATATACTTTAAGAAACTGGTGTACTCGATTGTCGACCTGCTAATACATTTATGGATCCAAGTGTTAAACTTTTACCAAGACAGGGGAGTCCTTAGCAGATCCTGGCAGATATAGACGGCTGGTTGGAAAACTAAATTATCTTACCAGCGCCAGGCTTGGCATTTCCTTTGCTGTCAGTGTGGTTAGTCAATTTCTATAGTCTCCATGTGATAGTCATTGAGATGCTGTGATACATATTCTTAGATATATCAAAAGAGTACCAGGCCAAGGATTGTTATATGAAGATAAGGGCCATATCCAAATCATTGGTTACTCTAATGCTGATTAGGCAAGATCTCTATCAGATAGGCGGTCCACTTTAAGATAATGTGTTCTTATTGGAGGAAATTTGATATGTTGGAAGAGTAAGAATCAAGATGTAGTTACATGGCCAAGTGCAGAAGCCGAATATAGAGCTATGGTGTTAGCAAGATGTGAACTCATATGATTGAAGCAACCACTTCAAGAGTTAAAGTTTAGTGAGGTGACGCAGATGAAGCTTATTTGTGATCATCAAGCAGCTTTACATATCACATCTAGCCCAGTATTTCATGAGAGAACTAAATACATCGAAGTTGATTGTTACTTCATTCGAGAAAAGATCTCGTCAGGATGCATTACTACTAGTTTTGTCAATTCAATTGACCAACTAGCAGATGTTTCTACGAAGTCTCTTCGAGGTCCTTGTATCAAGTTTATTTGTAGCAAGCTTGGCGCATATGGCATATATGCTCTAGCTTGAGGGGGAGCGTTAGGTTGTTAGGTTTATACATTAACTGCATATATTGTAGATTACTTGGTTGTATATGTTTCCTACATCTATATAATAGATCTCTGTAAGTGATCAACACACTTACATACTTTCTCTCATTAAGGATTTCTCTCTTTAGTCTATTTTCTCTAGTTGTGTACAATTATCATATCATTTGTTTCTTCCCCTGTGGTGGTCTTGGCTGAAAACTTCTTCCTCATCTTCTGATATGGACTCTTATCCCACAAAGCCTCGCGGGTGGCACCCCTGGAAACCATATTCCCCGTGCCCAGGCCCTCGGTATTCTTATGTGAAGACTCCATAACTAGCATCGTCAGCATCGCTTGCATGGGCATTGCCTCCAGCACCTCGCGTTAAAGCACCCCTTCTAGCCCCCATGACTCCACGACCATGGGCGATCCCCTCAGCCCCAACATTCATGGCATTTTAGCCTCTGTTAGCGTTGAGACCTAAGTCATGAAACATCTCACGGAGTTCTGCCATCTGTTGGCATTGCTCCTGCAAGAATCGACATTGCTTTTCAATTGCAGCTTAGATGGCTTCTTCGCAACGTCAGTGGGTCTTCCTCTTTCTCCTCTGTGATTGGCATCAAACCTCGGCGAATCCGTGCTATGATACCAATTGACGCAGATAGAATCAATAAACCAGAGAATTAACACACGTTAATTGCCCTGTAACTGGAATCCACTAGCAAACAGAGAGAAAACACATTCTAATGGAAAACTTAAATGTTATTAAATGTCAATAGTGCCTCTAATGGCACTGAACCAGGCTTGTAAGGTCTGAATAACCTAACCTAAAATAAGAAAATACCATAAAAGCCCTTAAAACATTAAATAGCAAAATAAAACATAAAAAGTCCTTAAACATAAAACTGTCGACGCGGCGTCGCGGCTTGGTGCTCTCTTGTTTTGTAATGCTGCAGTTAGGCTCCTTTTTAGACTTCTTCTTGTCTACACCCTCCAGATACTATAGGGCTAACTGTTCTACATCACAATACCCTTTCCATCAGCATCTCCAAAGACATGGAAACACCTTGAAAAATTTGAGCATTTCTCTCCAACCAGAGACACCATAACTTGAAAAACTGCACAGTGCCATAGAACTTTAGCATTGTTATTACTTCCAAACCCTTTGAACCTTATCAATAGAAAACCATCCAGTGATCAAGGACAAACCCACTGTTCTCCAAACACTCCAAGCAATTTATTCCATAGAAAACCAGCTGCTGGACAGTGTAAAAACAGATGTGAGACTGATTTGGAATTATTCATGAACATGACACAAATGTCAGGAGAGATGGCAGTTTTTGGCCTACAAATCTGCAATAAATATTTAGTATTAATCTGATTCAGTACTGCAGTCCTGACGAACAACTTCACCTTAGAGGAAACTTTAGATTTCCAAATGGCTGTATCTAGAACAAAATTTTCCCTATTAGGATGTTTGAGGAGGATTACTTGTCCTTCTATGTACTTCTCATCCTTTCGTTAATAACTTCTTTCATTAAAAATATGTTCAGGGAGGATAGTTTATTAATCAGAGTGAAATTGCTCTCAGTAATTATAGTCTCTATTACGCCCTAGATTTGTTCAGTACTTCTATTACAAGGAAAAAAAATACATTTGTAGTTGAAAACATGAAAAGTTCGTAACTCTGTAATGCACTTCCATTTCTTCCTGTGCATTTTTCTCAATGTGTTTGGATTATGGAGTGAGTGAGCCCAAAACATTAAAGTCACTCAAAAAGCAGATTCAATAAAAGGACAAGGAAGCAACTTTATGTCTAAGTTTACTTTGTTCTTTTCGGTAGTGTAATTGCTGGCAGTGGCAATGGGAGCATAATAATTGTCAGAGTGGCAATAAAGTTTTTAAATGTAATGAAAAGAAAAGAGTGCCACGCCCCACTAAAGTCCGTTGTCTTTTTAATTGCACTTGCATGTGGAAAGATGAAGCCTGAGGAGATAACATATGACTGATATGAATTGCTTATGTAACTAGTAGATTACCCATCTTTGATGTCTTAGTGTAGTCACTGATCTAATCTGCTGATTTTTGCAGGGAATAACAATTTCTTGACTATAGTTAGCTTATGGGCTCCTGTTGTGGCTGTGAGTATTATTCTTTTATTTAGCTTCACTCTTATGTATCTAAGGACTTGCTTCGTCATGCTAATTGGCTATGGGATTGCAAAATTACTTCTTTTGGAAATTGTGTAATCTGCATTTCTCCTAGACTTATTTGCCTATTTAGCCAAGGTTAAACAAAACACGTGTCTTAAGTTTTTATTAGGAAGCACCGATACATATCCTGGAAGCAGTGAATCCTGCAATTTTTTTAAAAAAATTAAAAAATTTTCAATTTTAGATACGGATAGGACACGCTTCACTGTGTCTGGATACGACTTGGATACTTCAGCTGACAAACTACTCAATGCAAGTCAATGCATCTTAGCAAGAGAAACCTAGAGAGAGGAGAGTTGATGGAAAGCTTTGTTTGTTTACCACAGAAGACAGGAGCTATTGGAAACTTCAGTGGTGCTTAATGGGTCTGCCAATCTGGTTTTCTCAGTTTTGGATCTGGGTATGAAGATTATGGGCAGAAAATATTTAGGGAGAAAGAAAGGGAAATGTGGAAATGGGTGAGCATCTGGGTGAGCATCTAGAAACCACGAATCAGACAGGAGATTCTAAAAAGGAATATGGCTTTTGGACTTTAGTATGTTTGGTCCAAGACATGTGGGTAATCCTTACTTTTAGTCCTATCCATTGAATTAGAGTCTTTAATGAAAAATATAAAAAAAACACATAATAAAAAAGGTAAAGAGAAAAATTAATTCTATCACAATAAAATAGAAATAAGAAATATTATAATTGGTTTTATGTTGCAAAAATATTTTTTTACATTTGGTACTTCGTATCCATATCGTATCATATTCGTGTCATACTTCGTATCCGTGCACCATAGTTGAGTATGCTGTTTACACTTATAGTTGGCAGTTTCTTACTTTGCTAATTCTTTATTGTCCTGCAGATTTATATCATGGATATTCACATTTGGTACACTCTCATGTCAGCAGTTGTTGGTGGTGTAATTGGTGCACGGGCTCGACTAGGCGAGGTATATGGTCTCCAAACTAACTATTTTTTTGCTGTTTCTTTTTCTTATTAATATTTTTCCTTCTTAGTTGTACAATTAAAGGTTCTTGGATGTACTATTTAATGACTTGAGGTATTGATGAGGCATTGTGCAATGATGGAAAAAGAAGCAGGAAGAGAGGGCAAGGGTGGTAAAAGAATGAAGGACACAAGTAACAAAAGAATAGCAAGGGCATTGATAAATCCAATAATATTTTGAAGTTTGCAAATTTTACTTAATGAATAGACATACTAACACTGCACTCTGTTGCTTGAAAAGCCCTTAGAGGAGCTTTTATGTGTCAAATAACCTCTCAAAAGAAAATGTACTCCTTTGTTATTTTGTATGCACATGCAATTATGTCATCTTCATTTGTTGTTTATTTATTGTAAAATCTTTTACTTGCAGATACGCTCAATCGAGATGGTGCATAAACGTTTTGAGAGCTTCCCAGAAGCTTTTGTCAGTCATATGATCTCTCCACAAATGAAAAGGTCGGTCAACTAATTCAAAACATTTTCCATGGCATATTGAATCTTTTTGATTTTTATTAAAATTTAATTTTGAATTTTTATCTGGGTTATAGATGTTTTAACTGATGTATTATGAGATGTTATGTATGCCTGAATTGTGATTTACCAAGGGATTTGAAAGCTCTTTCGAGCTAATTGTTTTTGTCTTCTCCTGTTTTCTTCATATTTTGGGAGGATTACTTGTCCTCCGATGATGTATCTTCTCTTCTCATCAATAAATTCTTTTTCTATAAATAAATATATGCCTGAATTGCTTTTTATTTACACCCTTACTTCAATATACTTTTGACTTTATGGTGGGATATCACATAATTTGGCGGGGATAAATATGATGGTTTCTTTTATAGAGCAATCTTAAACAGCCTTTTAGCTATGAAAGCATGGTCGTATAAGGATAATTTTGATTGCATGATGTAAGTTATGTGCCTATGTGACTCTAGATTTAGTATATTGTCGTAAGACTTGATTTTGATTTAAATGGTATGTAGTTTAAACTCATGTTCTTTTTTTTACTATCAGTTTCTGTGATAAAATTTATTTTGTGCTTCTTTTTCAGGATGCCCTTCGACAGACAGTTATCTCAGGTGAGTGAGGTTAAATGTGTGCGGTTTTTGTAAGTAGTTACTATTTTAAATGCTGCCTGAAGTTTTTATTTCATGTTGTCACTTGTTTTCCTTTTGTGTTAGCTCAGGTCAAATAGATTTGTGCAGTTTTAGGTTGTGAAATGGCTATTTTTTCCCCCTTTACTTTGGTTTTCGATTATTGTGATGATAAAGAAGATAGGGAGAATAAAATAACTTTTTTCGGGGGTATATGTTGAAGGGAAAGAGAAATAATGGAAAACTATATCTTATTAGACAGGTGATCATGTATATATACATGGAAAGGAAATACAGTCTAATAGAAATACTAAGACTAAAAAACTAAAGATTAAAATACCCTTACTAACATAACTTATATACTCTTAACACTCCCCCTCAAGTTGGAGCATATATATCAATCATGCCCAGCTTGTTACATATGTATTTAACCCGATTCTCATTAAGAGCCTTCGTGAAGACGTCAGCTAATTGTTCACTATTCCTGACATGACTAGTAGATATTATTCCTGGCTGAATCTTCTCTCGAATAAAGTGGCAGTCGGCTTCAATATGCTTCGTTCTCTCATGAAAGACAGGGTTGGACGCG
>JASKGM010095972.1:0-12826 GCA_034509205.1 Ceratonia siliqua
TATAGTAGGCGATCCTAATACAAGTAGTAACTATAGTACAAGTAGTACCAGTATTACTTACTATCAAAATAATAAAGAATTCAATTTTTAAAAAGTCATCCTTAATTTTAAAGTCATAAAATAATACAATGTTAATAAATGACAAATTCACAATAATAATGATATAGGAACCAACCCAGGTGTAACTAAACTATTAATAGTGAATTTAGTCATTTAGATAAATTGTAGTATTGAAAAATGTCATATTCAAGATTTTCGAGAGTCTTGACCAAAAAAAAAGATTTTCAAAGAATGGGTGGAAATTTACCGTAATAATTAACCTAAACTATATTAATACTTGATCCGACTGTGAGTCGGTTTCGGATTTCATAAATAAGGTTGTGTATTATTACATTTTCCCCCATAGTTCGACCTGTGAAAAGACACAACCAGAACCATCAAAGGTGGAAAATTTTTTTTTTTTTTCTTTGGATGGGAAGGAAAGAAATATCATGGGAAGAGAAACTGGGAAAGTCGGCAATTTTGTCGACAGAAAATTTTCCATTTTGCTTTGCTTTGCTTTCACATGAATTGGTCTCACTTCTTGCTTCTTGATCGCCACTAAAATAAAAAATGCCTCTAAAATTAGAAAAATTATCTGATAAGGTGAGGATACTTTTACAAAACAAGGGCATGGTCTTCGCTTCCATCCAAAGATACTTTAGTATGAGGCAGCGTAGCTCCAAGGTTCAGGCTTTGTACGACCACTGCAACAATATCTTCACTCCTTCAGGAACACCTCCTCCTTCTTCTCAAGCTTTACAGAAGCTCTCTTCAATTCTGGGTTTGTCTCTTATTCTTGTCTCAAGCTTTAGATGTACATATTTTTTTTTCTCATCGTTCTCTTCTGCTAACTACTATTGGTTCGTCAAATTGTGCTTATGGGTATTGCGGCGAGTTGCAACTGTTGTGAATATGGTTATGGGTATGCTCTTTTGTAGTTAAAGTGAAGCATTTGTTTTGATTTTACAGATTAGACTTCACATTGCGATGCATAAAACTTTCAATTTGAAGGTGGGAATATATTTCTATTTATTTGTAGGAATTTTGAAGAACAATGCTGTAATACTGACATGAAAAAATACATAAGAACTATAAAACCGCATACTTGGACCTGTATACGTGGCTTTCGTGGGTGGTGTTTCATTGGCTGATATTAGGTATTTTTACTTTTTTGAGAAAGAAATTATTGCCCAAGATGAGTAGGAGAACATCAGTTTAAGCTTAAATTTTATTTTCTGGCTTTGTAAATCTGAAAAGGACATCTGCCTGTGGAGAACTCAACCTGTTGCTGGACTCTGATGTTACTCACTATTAGTTTTAAGTAATTTTACTATGAACATAGAATGTGATATTGGTAGACTGTTGTCAAGTTTGTTTATTTAGCAAAATAAAAATTTGAGGAAAACTTAAAATAATACTGTGTTTTATTTTTGTACAGAACAATCCGGGCTTTATTTTGTTTCTACAGCGTTTTATACATAATCTCTTCCAGCCTTTTTACTGTCAAAATACAGATCATTTTTCATAATGTTTGAAATATACTATGTTACACTGTTTTGGCTAATGGACTTCTTATGCGCTGTTAATTATTCATGACTTGGCAGACACTGTTCAACCAGCTGATGTTGGGCTTATAGAGGAAACTGCAGATGATGACCGAGGGCATGGATTTTTTGGAATTAACCAACTAAATAGGGTAGCTCGATGGGCTCAACCAATAACATATGTGGAAATTCATGAATCTGATAGTTTTACGGTGAGCTTTACCATTTTTGGTATGGAAGTCAATAAGACCACAACTCAATTAGCATACATCACTAGCATGTCAAACCTCTTGACTCATAAGTCATGAGCCAATTTGGAGTCATAAATCCACCTCTTGTTCATAGCATGTGTAGCTCAAAGTGCAATAGAAAAAGAGAGAGAGAAAGGAAATTTTGAACCTGTCAGCCATCGCCATTTGAACACTCGCTAGTCATTCTAATGGAAATCTGGTCTGAATCAGATTCAGCGTATATGTTGAATGATTAAGCTAAAACTGACACTTTAGCCACTTGCAAGCAGTGCATAAACGGCTTGGCTTGTTTAAACCACTGGTTGTTAGTTGTACTGTAAGAATCTGTATATGCTTTTCTGCATTGTCTTCTCCTACACCATGCAATCAATATAAAAATTTTAATCTTGAACTTCTGCTTTGATTGAAAAGAATTGTAGGAAAATAGAAATATTGTATCTTGGTCAATAATTTGTCTATGTAATTATGCAAATTTCATGTCTATGGTCTATGCATGTATGCGTTTGAATGTTGTTATTGTTTATCGGTCTCCTAAAGAAACAAAAGTGCATTTGAACTTAATTACCAAAGATATTTTTCAGTACTAATATATGTTGTATGATTCAGAATTCAGATATAGCTAAACTGCTCCTTGTTTTCTTGCAATCAGGTTGATCAAGGTGTCTTAATTTAAAAATCAGTTATAAATAATTTTCTTGCGATGTTCCAACCAGTGTGAAATGACATTTACCCTTAATAATCAACTAAACAATTTCGTTTGGTGCAGATGTGTATGTTCTGCTTTGCTACTTCTTCGGTTATTCCACTTCATGACCATCCTGGGATGACTGTATTTAGCAAACTTCTCTATGGGTCTTTGCATGTGAAAGCTTATGACTGGGTTGAGCCTCCCTGCATTGTAGAAAGCAAAGAACCCGGATATGCTCCAGGTCTGAGATAATTATATTATATTTTGTTACTCATGACTCATGAGGTGGCTTTTTTCTGTTAGTTCATCCCTGAAGACCTTTTCCACCAGAATGCATTGAGTGCATATTATACTCCTTACAAAACATATTTTATCTAAAGCTCTAGATATTTACTCCAGACCTAGTTCATTTTAATGAAAAAAGAAAAAAAAAAACTGCTTCAATTGTCAATCTGTTCCCATAGACATCTCAAATTGTACATTTCTCCTGGCTACCTGGGAACCATTCGCAGGCAGATGTCATGACGAATAACTGAAATCCCTTGACGGTGACTTGTGTAAATAGTCAGCATGAACAACATTTCATGTCAAATGCTTATTTTTTCTTAAATCTGCTGAAATATACTATAAGACTATCAGTTGTCTTTCCTGATTTTACATATTAATGTTTTCTTTACTTGTTTTTGGTTTATTTATTCTACTTAAGATATCAAACCTCAATAATTTTGCCTGGTTGCAAAACTTGTCATCTCTATGTTGCCCCTTTATTGGGCTAATTAATTGGCTGAGATGCAGAGAGTGTGATATGCCTTCCCCCTTTTCTATTGTAAAGGCAATAATAACAATGGCTAGAGATGCAATGCCTTAATATTATGGCAGCCACATTTGTGAAAAGGGAGTCACTTTAGTCTGTTCTAATATTTGTGGTGATCAACTAAGAAAATGATTAGGATCCACATCAAGATGAGCAATTGGTTATAAGTAGTTTCATTATATCTTGTTTGGTTTACAGTGGTTATGATGGCTACTTCTACCATTGCCGAGGGCCCAAACTATTTTATCATATACGTTATTTATGAACTCTTCTTGAACATCAGCTAATATGGAAATCATGTTTCATGGCTTGTACTACTAAACCTTCTGCTTTTTTTTTTTCTTGAGCTACTTGTTAATTGTTAAAAGAATTTCTTAATTTCTTTCTTCTTCTTCTTTTCTCCCTTGTAGTGAGACTGGCAAAGTTAGCAGTTGATAAGGTTTTGTCTGCACCATGTGAGACGTCAGTTCTACATCCAAATCACGGGGGCAATCTTCACTGTTTCACTGCAGTGACACCTTGTGCTGTGTTAGACATTCTCTCACCTCCTTACAGAGAAGATGCAGGAAGGAAGTGTACTTACTATCATGATTATCCTTATTCGACATTTTGTAAGTAACTGCTTACAGATATTGCTTGAGTTGAATTACATTTTCCCATTCTAAAATATGCCAATGCTGCTTAAAATCCTTGTTTGGAACTCATACATTCATTTGGGGAGGGGGGTGAATTGGATATGAGATCCATGTCTAAGTGCTTTCTTTATGCTACTGCACTGTAGCAACAGGAAATGGACCTAAAATAGGTGATGGCAAAGAGGAGGAATATGCTTGGCTTGCGGAGATAGAAACACCTAGTGATCTGTATATGCGCCCGGGGGTATATTCTGGCCCAGCTATTCATATCTAGCTCTGATTACAGAATACAGAGTGGGAAATTGACTGTTTCCTGTCAGAAGTTTGGATTATATGTGCCAAAAAACACTCGTCTCCTGGAGGATCATGACAAGAGGATCTAAAGTGCTGATACGTAGCATTTTCTGGTTGATTTCTGCCTTCTTTTTCTTGGACACTTGGAGCAAAAATTTTAATTCATGAATCTGTAGTATCCTATCATCCTTTCTTTTCTTTTGGATGAAGCATCTCATAGCCTGAGAGTCATAAATCTTACTTGTACTTGTTGACTGTCAAGGGTTTTGGCTATAGTGGTATACAAGATTTTATCTTCACTCATCTAGGATTACCAGGTTTTCAAAAATACTGGATATACAATGGATTGCTGTAACAGAGGGATAATTCTTCTATCTTATCATCGAAAAATAGATAACCACATTGCCACCGCAATCACTCAGCCCATACCATTATTATCATTTGCTATGCACTGGCATCAGTATACCATTAACAAAATTTAGCTATTATTTCATCTAATTGTTACTTTTAGTTTAAATTAGAAAAACTAAAATTATCAAGCCATTTAAAAATAATCATGTTCTAAAACCCTGAAACAGAGATCAGAAAAAGTAACCCATGATTCCAATTACTTCTTTCTCTTTTTCTTGCCATAACCGCTCAGCAAGGAGCTCATTCTGGTTGAAGAACTTGGATAATCAAAACCAAAGGATTAACCATAATATGCCAGCTGATGTGGACTAACCATAATATGCAAGCTGGAAACTCCGTTTATGTGTTAGGTCCAAAACCGCCAAATCCGACTCCGACGGATTCCAGCTCCTCGTCCTCCATAACATGCCATTTTCCTAGATAAACCAAACGCCATATGCATGCAATTCAAGATATCTTAACGGCAATCGTTCACCACCTATTAAACAAGTACAATTCCAGGAACATCATGTCCTCTTCTTCGCTGGCTCTGTTCTTCCTTCTTTTCAATAATGAAAATGGAATCCTCTGTTTCTGCAATTCTCATTCAGAACAACAACTAAACTTTTAATCGTTTCCATTACCTTCGTCGGCGTCTGCAGTTGGCGCTGCCGAAAATGGTGATGTCCCGCATAACTAACACCGGGTTCGGTGTCCTTAACGTATTGACCTTGCTCCTGGGTCTCGCCGCCATCTGTGGCTCTATCTACATCCACATCCACATCCACGGCGCTAACGCCACGGACTGTCAGGAAGTTCTGCGGTACCCGCTCTTGATCGGTGGCCTCTTCGTGGCCCTTGTCTCAACCCTTGCAATTGTGGGCTCGTTTCGCCGTGTCAATGTGGTTATGTACATCTACCTGGCCGTGACGTTCCTGTTGATCTTGGGCCTTATCTTGTTCACGGTCTTCGCGTTGTACGTAACCAACAAGAAAATGGCGCAGAAGTTACATAACAAGTACTGGGAGTATAGGGTCCCCGATTTCTCGCATTGGTTGCAGCACTATGTGCTTGACAACGAGAACTGGAATAGGGTCAGGAGCTGTTTGATCGACGCCCATGTGTGTCAGAACCTCGCCATCGATAATGATGCCAAGAACAAGTACTGGGTTTTCAAAGAATTGTCTCCAATGCAGGTTAATTAGTTTTCCTTCTCAATTTTCAAAAACTCAAAACGATTTGGTGGATTTGATCAGAAAACGCAAGAAATAGTGTGGTATCAAATGCAGGTCTCTGTTTGGAAAATTTTGATATCCTAAGCAGATATCATCCCTTTATTAGTGAGAGTGCATGAGAAATATTTGACCTTTTGCTCCTTTTCTTAAGTTTCGTGAGTAAGTTTAAAACAAAAGCTTGAAACTTTTTAAGCAGTTAGATGAAAATGTATAAACATCTCCGAATTCCTGGGTTTATATGTATATTAATGGATGTGCTTGGCTGGATTTTTGCAGTCTGGGTGTTGTAAGCCGCCAGTGTACTGTGGATTTACAATGAAGAACGCTACCTTCTGGGAAATGGCAAAGAAAGGTCCAGCAGAGAAGGATAGAGATTGCAGAACATGGAATAATAGGCAGGACAAACTGTGTTACGATTGCAATTCATGCAAGGGAGGAGTGCTGGCGAACATCAGGCTCCATTGGAAAAATCTGACCACTTTCAACACCATTGTACTTGTACTCGTCACCATTACATACATCCTGGGCTGCTGCGCCACCTGCAGCAGTATATCAGAATCCCAGTATGACCGCCAGAGACACACAGCATTCGACCCTTGATACCAGCATGGAAGGCCATCTTGTTGTTCAATTTCTGGGCTTCATGTTTGGAGGATGTACATATATATATGGGCATAGCCATGTACTTTTCTGGGTTGAATCTTGACATTCAATTTATCTTATCTTTTACCTGAGGAAGCATTTAGCTATTAGCAGTTAGATTTAATTTGTTTTTGTGTTACTTGAATTCATATTGGACATGTTTCAAACACATCCAGCCTAAATCTCTGGGATTCCTACTTCAAAGAGAGCCCTGGTGAAGAGAACAGAGAGGACGAAGGAGGCGCTAGCTTGTTCCTACTTAAATGGAGTATTTTTTGGCCCCGTAAATGGTTGTTGAAAATAGGGCCGTTGTATTAAGACCAAAACAAAATGTCTTTATTGTAAAAATAAAAAAACGATATATTTCATATTTTATGTTTTGAAATGGCAAAATTATCCACATTGGGAGATCCTGAAGAGTTTTCTGTTGGGGGCGTGGATGGGATAAGATATAGAGAAGAAAATTTTCTTCGTCAACGATTCAAGGACGAGAAAAAGAATCATACCCTGGCGGGGATTTTTTGCTACAATAAAAATACAAATATTTTTATCATATAATATTTATTTTAATATATATGTATATCTATTTTAATAATTTGCATTTTATTTTTATTAAAAATATAAAAAAAAGTATTAAATTCATATATATTTTAATTTAAATTTAAGATTATGTTTTTAAATTATTATGATTATTCGTTATTTTTTTATTTTTATTAAAAAATTTAAATATTTTTATTTTCATTCGAGATCCTCTCATTATCGTGAAAAATGGACGGGGACGGGAACATTGGGGAGGGCATGCTAGACTGCTAGTTGCTGTCGCTATTTATGTTTGATTATTTTATATATAAATTTCTTAAGTATTACAAGAATAATATATTCATACACCGAATGCTACCTAAGCAAACACTTGGTTTCACGTAAACCAAAAGAAAAAGAAGTACATTGATACGAACAGGTAAAAGCAATTATAATTGCTACGAACTTTGAATCTTGTACAGGTTGAAAATTGGAGTAAAAAAACAAGAAGGGATTTTATGGCTAAGGTTTAGGGTTTTAAGGTTTTCATGTTTTAGGTTTTAATTTTAGTGTTTTCATGTTTAAGGTTTATAATTTAAGAATTAAGTTTAAGGTTTAGGGTTTAGGATTTTAAAACTTAAGAGATTAAGATTTAGGTTATAGGGTTTAGTATTTTAGGGTTTTAAGATTTATGATTTAAAATTTAGGTTTTAAGTTTAAGGTGTTTAGGAACGTAGATTTTAAAATTTAAGATTTTAGCATTTATAATTTTTAAATTTACGATTTAAGGTTTAAGATCTATGGTTTTGGGTTTTACGTTTTTTATTTAAAGTTTAGTATTTATAGTTTATGATTTAAACTTTAAAATTTAGAGTTTTAAATTTTTTGGGTTTTTGATTTATTATTTAGTGTTTAGGGTTTTATGTGTGGGGTTTTGAGTTTAGTATTTAAGGTTTTAAAATTTAGAGTTTTTTTAGGCTTTTGTTTTAGTATTTTGAGTTTATGGTTTAGTGGTTGCAGGTTTAGGATTTTATGATTTAAGATTTATGATTTAAGAGTTTTAGGGTTTAGTATTTACAACTTTTAGGGTTTAGGGCTTATAGAATTTTAGATTTTAGAATTTAGTGTTTAGATGTTTAAAATTTATTGTTTTAGGATTGAAGGCTTAGAATTTAGTTTTTACAATTTTTAGTATTCAGAATTTGGTATTTAGTGTTTAGAATTTTTATATTTTAAATTAAAATAGCACTATTGATAAAAAGGAAAAAAATAAAAACTCATTAAATATTAAATTAATCTAACACTTTTCAAAGACACAAACAATTAGTACCCTTTAACCAATGCCTAAAGACCCCAAAAAATATGCCACTTCATTTATGTATTAAACTAGTAAAACCAGACGGTTAATTTGATGTTTTAAGGTTTATGTCCTATTAAATAATATTTGTCCAATTAATTGAATGTTTTTATTGATCCAATACAGTAATTCACAAATTGAGTGGTAGTGTGCATAAAAATCTGTGGTATGAATGCTCTAAACCTTGTGTTAAGAAAAATGTTTCCAGATATGGTGCTTCTCTGTCACCTTATACTCATATTAGAGTTTTCTTTTTTAAAAAAATCATTTTCCATAAATCAAATTACACTACAAATGCACCCGACCCAGGTACCGTTGTGGGTATGGTTTGGCAATCGTCGACCCATTTACTTGAGAAAAGTACAAGCAAGGAACAAGAAGTAATAAGCCACCAATGATGTTAAGAGTTCAAGTGTCAAAGTTGGGTGCAGCAACATAGATAGAATATTGGGTACCAGCAATGAACCACAGACCCAGCCAGCCACAAGAGCTCCAAACCTATAATTGAGCAATAAAACAAAGTAGAAAGTGAACAAACAAAAATCAAAATAAAAAACATATGTTAATGCAACTTGTCCCATTCTCTTGTAACTTACCCAATAATGGACGCTCTAGCCAAGCTCTTTGTCTTTTCATTAAGAAAATATATGCAAGCAACCAAAGAGATTGCCACCTGCAGCAAAAGATTGACACTGTCAACATGCATGCACGAGAGAGGGAGAAGGGGAGAGAGAGAGAGAGAGAGAGAGAGAACGAGCAGAAGAGCATAGACAACAATTTCAATAGCATCCTTTAATGTAAATACAATACATAAAGTATAAACCTTAGATCAAGTACCCAGAAGAACACATTCACCTAATATATCTTTGAACAGTGGTAACTAAACGGAAGGATGATTGAACATGTGGTAAAAGTTGTAATACAAACAGGAGTAGAAAACATGAGGTAAATATAACACTTCAAGAAAGCTGGGTCATGACTCATCATTATAAGATAGCACGATTATGCTTCCATTGCCGAAGAGTAAGAAATTTTAAAGTATTCTCCGTCACAAAAGGATGGAGACATTGTCTATTTGCCAAGTGCATAGAAAATTTTATCTGAAAGCCTTTAAAATGTGTTAAGCAAGGCCATGCAAATGGATATTGACAATGATCCTTGATGGTTGAACATCATAACCTGAAAGACAGGTAGTCACAACTCACAAGACATGGCCAGCAAAATGGCTGATCTGAAATTCCTATAAAGCTTTCAATGGTAGTGGAAGACAGCATAAAATCCTCAAAAAACTCATCATCAAGGTATATAATTCAACTCAAGTATATCTGGTATACTATGGCCTAGAAAGTACAAGTATACGGTATACCTAGAGAATGGCAGTTGACTTAGCCATACAACAAGGAGAACAACTCTGACCCAAGCCAAAAGACTCAAACTGTACAACCCAACCATGAAAGACTAAGTTGAGTCAGTTTCTTAGTTTGGAACTTTATATGGGCCATTCTCAGTAATAAAATAGCCACATCCTTTAGATTGCTTGGTTTAGCAGGTTGGTTTCGGTTTTCAACAGCCCTAAAAGAAAATGTTGTTTGAGAAGATTATGCATATGATGATACATCTTTTAGAAATACATTTATAATTTAAGAAATTCAAAACAAACCTGCAATGCAGGTCCACTTTCAGCAGAATTCATAATACTCCAGCCACCCATGAAGGCAAAGAGGAACAATCATAACTTCGGTGGGTGGAAGTTCAACATAGTTGAGAAAGTTCTGAACCCAAGGTGGAGACTCCTCTGCTTTCTTTTTCAACCTGCTTTTCAAATTAATTTTCGTTTTCTTCCTCTGTCTGAAGCTAGCCATAAGTAATTTTTCAAATGCAACTTCTATCGATTCTTCACTTCTCTCATATCCAGCATATTGTTGCAGCAGAAAATTTCTTGATCCCCAAATTTCTTCTTCAGAAGCATCACGGCTTACCCCAAGGTGTCTATAAGGATCCCAAACACTGATTCGAGGGAATTTTTGAACATTATCTATAACAAAGAAGTATATATATCTTTAGTTTGATCCATAAGGTAGAATGGGAAGCACAGAGAAAGAAAGCAAACTATCCAAAATGAAGATTTTAAGTGCTTATTTGAATAATGATATAATTATATTAACTATCAGCTATCAGTCAATGACCCAAAGTTACCAAGTGTCTGTTTTTAGAAGTCATTCATGAAGCATCCAGAAGAAAGGGGGGGGGGGGTTTGCTAGCTGAAGTGGTTACAAAATGACATATCTTGACACATGCAACAAGCCCCGTGAATTTCCAGAAGATAGTTGCTCTTTACTCCATTTTAGAAGCTTCAATGCTCACTCCAGTTAAGTTATTCCACTTTATGCCCTTATGTGATAACATTGGCAACTGTTCATTGTCTTTTCCCTGTTTTATGCATATTATATATTGACCACTGCTTTTGTTTCCATTAGATTTGGTCTTGTATACAAAATCAATGAAGCATCCAATTATACCTAGTTTCAAAAACCCTAGTATGAGAAGATTAAGTGCTGCTTATTAGGGAATGACATCAGCTCATACACCTTTGTATGTTTCTTTAAATGCAGAATACTTCCTAATAACTTCTTATTTACAGAATAAATGTTTGTGTCACCAGTACTTTCGAATCTTCATAAAATTCACAAGCATACATACATATATGAATATGTTGGATTAATTCTTACTGTTTTCCCAGCCGAGTACATATGTACATATCTAAAGGAATTCAATCTGAAAATAGAAGGTAATACCTCCATATGGTGTATCCACTGCGCATTTAGTAGTTCTTGAAACATTGCAATATGTTGTCTGCTTCCTCGCATTTTCTCGGAGGGGCCTGAAGAGAACCCAACTCAGGAAACAAAAAGAAGGGGAAATTTTTTCTTTATAAATGACTGTTGAATCAGAAACCATCGTATATTTTTTAAATAATCTTCCCATATAACAATTTCACAAATTAAAACCAATATCTCATTCTAAATTGCCGAGCATATACAGCATAAGAAAATGGAAGGAAAGCAACAAAAAATAATGCAAGCAAACCAGGCCAGCCCAAAACTGACAAGCACAGACACATACACACAGGGAGAAAGAGAGAAAGACAGTAAAATTTCTTGCCCAGAAAAGCGGTGGTGAAATTGGGACTTGAGAGTGAAACAGCGACCATATTGTTATGCTGGAAAAACAAGCGCAGACTAAAAGAGTACCCTAATTCGATAGTATACAGGACTCCATGGGAATTTCGAAAAACAGTTTAAAAATGGAGAGAGTGAATCTAAGTTCCGCCACGTCTTGGGTCTGGGTCGCCGGAGGAAGAAGAAGGACGGTAGTTGATCACTTCTGTATTTTAGCGGAACTGATTGCTGCTGCTGCCTGCTAGGTTACGCGCCAGTGCGCACCACGCGTCCTCACCTAGTTTTTTTGTTTTTCGTGAGAGCGCGGGATAGAATTAAGAGATGTTTGATACGTATAGAATTAAGGTATAAGGTATGATATTATTTAAAATTTACCTTTGATATGATAATTGAAAACGATAAAAAGAAATTGATATTTTTTAAAAATTATTAAAATTAAAAGTTGTGTAATAAGAAATTTTTATAATTTTTAAATGATATGAGATATTATTAAAAATAATAATATATCAAATATAAATATTTTAAATGTTTAATATTATTTAAAATATTAAAATTAAAATAATAGTGTACTAAACCTTTATTAAAAAATGCGTGATTTGAGTTTAGGCATGAGTTGGACTAATGGTTGAAGATGTATATTTTTTATTTTAATTATTTGTACTCAAATATTTAATAAAATTTTATTCAAGCCAAGGATACCTTAGTATATAAATTTTTTTTATATTACCACTAATGATAGTATAAAGTCTTTAATTGTGATCGTTAATATGTAAATTATAATTTTTATAATTTACAAATTAATAACCACGATTAAAAATTATATTCTACCGTAAAATAGTAATCCCTAAAAATAAATGTTCATACTTAAGAATATTACCGCAAAAAATGTTTCGTACCTAGTAATGCTGGAGTCAGACTGTTCCTGACTCCTGTATATCAACTCAGGAATGGCATCAAGCGTTAGAGTTGGCACAGAAAAACTCCCAATAACTCAACTCTGCAAATGAAAAGGCTTTGACACAAAATCCTGTAGAATTGTCTCAAATTTTTATTTCATTATGATTTTTTAATTGGTAAACTTTCTCGTGTATATCAAGACTTTGCTTTTTGTAAATTGCTGGCAGGACAAGTATTTAGGCACTTTTTTTTTCTTCCTTTTGAGGCAAGGATTAGGGTCATTCAATATGAAAATATGAGGTTCGTTATAGGAATTTGGTGGCTTTAGTATTAGCTTCG